>CM053790.1:587279477-587521977 GCA_028749045.1 Cupressus sempervirens
AAGAAGACTTGTGATGTTGTTCATGTAGCAAAGTTATTTTTTAGAGAAGTGGTGAGATTGCATGGTCTGGCAAAGAGTATAGTTTCACATAGAGATACCAAATTTTTTGGGTATTTCTGGTGTAAATTGTGGAAGAAGTTGAAGATGAATTTAAAGTTTAGTTCATCACATCATCCATAGACTGATGGACAGACAAAAGCTATGAATCACAGTTTGGGAAACTTGCTGAGATGCTTGGTTGGAGATAAACCAAAAGGATGGGATATGATTTTACCACAGGCAAAATTTGCATATAATAATTCTATCAATAGGAGTACTGGTAAATCACCATTCCAGATTGTATATGGGAGTAGTCCCAGAAATTTTTTTGAATTGAGGAAGCTGGATAAGGGAGAGATAAGTAGTGTTGAAGTAGAAGATTTTATTGAACATTTGAAGAACATCCATGAGGAGGTAAGCAAGTACATCATAAAGACAAATACATAGTATAAGACTAAGGCAGATGTGAAAAGAAGATATACAAAATTTTAGATTGGAGATGAAGTCATGGTTCATTTGAGAAAGGAGCATTTTCCAGTAGGTATGTATAGTAAGTTGAAGATGAAGAAGTTTGGACCATGCAAGATAGTGAAGATGCATGATTCTAAAAATGCGTATGAAGTGGAGTTACCTGCTAAATTGAATAGTTCACCGGTATTTAATATTTTAGATTTGATAGAGTATTATGAAGGAGGTGATGGAGATGAAGTTGTAGAAGTGCAATGGAGCATTCCAACAGCTAGTTCGGCTACCAAGGAGATTGAGGAGATACTAGACAATTGTATTAGAAAAAGTACCAGAAACAAAACTTATGAGGAATATCTGGTCAAATGGAAAAGGAGACCATCTGAGGATTCATCATGGATAGTAAAGGAGGAGGTCAACCATCTTGGTTTTCCTCTAAACACTAGAGACGTGATCGGGTCACTTCTCAAATTATCTTGGGTGTCTGATGTAAGAGCATCCTGGGTGTAAGGGCAATCTTGCATCACCCAAAAATATTTTATTTTCAGCCTTTTCTATTTTAATAAGGACTATTAGATAGGGTGGTTACTATTTATGGGAACAAACTATTTTTAATAAGTTTGTCATATGAGCTCAGAATATTCTCATTTTCTATAGGAAGGTTCATTTTAGAGTTGTAAGCCTACCATAAAAATCTCATTGCTTAAGCATTAGAATTAGAGAAGTTATTGTAGATTTTTGGTGGAAAATTTTGTAGAAAAATCTTCAGACTCACCTTCGAAAACTTGATGAAAGGGCATTAGCACTATTCGGAGGTTGTAAATTAGGAGCTAGTGTTTCCAAAAAGTGGTTATTATAGCCAATCAGAGCAATAGTTTATGAGTTATGGCCTTCAAAAGTTGGGCTACCAAAATTTCTAAAATAATTTATCAAAGATGTATTTGGCCGACTCTATGTGTATTGTTGGGGCCTATCAGCTCTAGGTGTTAAGTTTAAGCATCTAGAACCTTCTCGAGCGGCATAAAACTGCCTATTTAAGAAAGTCCCGAAGATTGTCTAGGACAACTCTGGGCGATAGTTTGCAACACTGTCTTGTAGAATACTATAAATAAAGCACCCATTTGGGTTAGCATATTGTAATTGAGAATTCTATAATTCCACATTTTCAGCGATAATAAGAAGTCCATATTTTGTTCTCACATTTGCTATTGTTTCTTTGTTTTTGTTATGAGTTTATGGTATTAAAGGGAGTCCCCTGCATCAATAGTGCAATCTTATTTCTAAATTTGGAGTATTGTGTCAGTAAGTAATTATTTTCATGTTTTAGAAAGTTCTATATATATATATGTTGGTTCAAATTAGGAACATTCCTTTTTAAGTTTAAGATTTGTTCATACTTGTTGTTTACCATAAGTCTCGATTGAGGGTTTAGAGGTAAATTTTTATTTTCGTTCATTCTCATAACCTAAACTTCTTGGCACCCAGTGGATAGTTGTATTGGAAGGTGGAGATAGTATGCAGGGTGAGGACATTGTGATTTTTCTTCAAATGGAGATGCAGGACTAAATTTCATGACTATGACTGCAAGTTTAAAGAGTTGATTGCTAAGAATCACAACACATAAGGTGTTCTAGGACTAGTGTAGGAAAAAGCTTTAGTGGAAAGGATGGAAATACCATGACAATGAAGTTTGTGGAAGAATTTTTTTCATGGATTTTGTGGAAATGAGCCTATAAGGCGAAACAACATTTTAAGCCTAAAAGGCCTAAGAACTAGGGCTCAATAGAGAAGAGCCGAAAACTTGTGATCTTAAATCAATATTAGAGGTTTAGATATGGTTTTATGCCTACTAATAGATTCTATAAATATTTTTGGTGGTTGTGTGTTTTTTTTTAAAAAGCTTAGAGTAAGTTTGGCAAAAATAGGGCTACTAGGAATGAGCCCCTTTTAGGCCTCCTAGTGCAACTTTTGAATTTGGAATATTGGTAAGGGCTATACCTGTCAATTGGCCAATAAACCTTTTAGAAGGTTAGAGAATGAGATATTAAGGTGTATGGTGACTTAAGATCTTGGAGGATGTAGGTGAAGAAAGGTGACTCAATTACATAGTAGTTATTGAATTTAGGAGAAGAATCAATCATTGAACAAAATATAATGAATATTTCTATTTGTAAACATGCATGCTAGAGCTTAAACCATATTAGAAACTTGAGGGGAGAACACCATAGGATCTTGGGAGACTATCATCTACAAGAAACTAATTCAATCTAAACCCTTAGCCCACAAGCAACCAACTCAATGGAGGCCTATACACAACCAACTCAATCAGTGCCTACCTAATGGATAGGGCCCATATTCCTGCATCACTATTGTGTTTCCTCGCCAATTTCTAATAAGATTGTTGTATTGCATTTGATGAGTGATTATGAGTTATAACTCCTTGGTGGATTGTCAAGTTAATCAAATAAATAGATCAATAATTCATATAAGAGATTAAGTAATGGACTCAATCATTTCACACACCAATTATTCATTCAATTGAACTTTGAACTTTCGACCAAGATTTTTGACCTTTGAACTTTTATTGAACTTCTAATTTTCGATCAATTGAATAAAATAAAAGTTTAGTTTAATTGCTTCTTGAACTTTTATTTTATGCAATTGTTTTAAAAAAAAAAAATAGAAGTATTGTATTAAAGAAGGAGGTGGGTTATTAAAGTTGTTAGAGATTTGTAGCTTTAGTTGGAATACTCTAACTAATGTAATCAAATGTATAAGTGGCATGTTGGCCTTGAACATTTGATCTCTATGCTTTACCTTGTCATAATTAATCTTTATGATATATATGATTAATAATCAACGAATTAATAATCACCAATTGTGTATATGTATTTAATAATAGTCATATTATTAAATACATATACATGAACGATTATATTGAAATAAATAATAATCATATTATTACTCAAGTGCATCAATAATTAATATTGATATATTATGGTGTATTGCAACATATATAATCAATCATGATTGTGATAATGATATCATTGAGTAAGGCTAATCAAATAGTTGTTAATTGTAACAAATGATAAGTTCATGAATGACATGTCTCACGTAGAGACATTTCTCTATGTGAGATGTGGCTCCATGGTACATTATTTATTGAAGTCATTCCAATACTTAGAAAGTGCACAAATTATTTTAAGTGCAAAGAAAGACAAGTATACAACCATTCAACTAATTATATCTCAGCAACATTAAAGTCACAATAGATCAATATTGATAAACTTATCTTGGTGAGATTATTATGAATTGAAAATATGGTGATTGAAGGCTATAGAGCTGTATAAGGTTTGATATATATCCCATTTCTTATTACCTATTCTTTCAACCAAAATAGCCATTGTATATTGGTATGATTCAATATCTTCAACATAAGCCAATATCTTATGAATTGCTTATAAACTGCACTTTCAACAATGATTAGTTGTGTTGAAAGTTATGAGCTTCTTATCTAAGAAGTCTTAAGTTTGAATCTATTCAATCTTAACAAATAATAATAATTAATATAAGCTTTGTTAATAGTGAGGGCACCTTTGATACTTTGAACATCAACCCAATTTCAATCCCTTTCTAATAATAATCTCCCCAGTCCAATTTGGCATCTTGGGTGTATCGTAATTTGCTTCCATAGCCAATAGGGCTCCCAGCTTCTTCATTTATATACAATTCATTTTCCTCCATGGAAATATTAAAAAAAATCATTGCCCACTTCTTGCATTTGAGAAGTTAGAGAATGTGGGATTCCATGATTGATGATCTAAAAGAAACCCCAATTTTGTGCAGCTCTAGAGATTGTTGCAATGATCTCTTGTTGAAGATGTAGAGGGTCCAAGTCATGCCAATAAATGAATAGAATCTAGATGTTGTGTGTGGTTTGGAGGAGAACTATTTTGATCCCACTTCGTGATAATATCTGAGCTCTTGGGAGATTACTCAGTTCATCCATTATTGATGCATTTAGTCTTCACAAATTGAGAGAGTTTGTGTGTATAATCAAAAACTTATATCTTATCAATGAGGAAATTTATTTTTCTTCTAATTCTTTTTGAGTTTTAGAGGATGTCTAGAAATTTAAATCCTATTATATTAACAAGGGAGTAAGCTTTTTCTTCAACTCTTTTTGAACAGATTTAGAGGACTTCTAGAAACTTAAATCTTATCTAGGGGAGTTTGTTTTTTCTCCAAACTTTCCTTGAAAAAATTTAAAGGATGTCTAGAAACTTAATTCTTACTATATTATGGAGGAGTAAGTTTTTTCTTAAAACTCCCTTTGAGTAAATTTAGAGGATGTCTAGAAACTTAAACCTCTAAACTCTTTTTGAGTAGATTTATGTCTAGAAACCTTCATCTTATCAAAAAGGGGAGTTTGTTTTGTTTTTCAAATTCTCCTTGGTAAGATTTAGGATTTTTGATGGTTGGATAGACACTGGCTTTAATTGATATCAGTAAAGAAATATTATGTTAATAATAATAATAATTTTTGTAGCTTACTATTTATACACAAGATAGTAGAAAGATAGATCTTCAAAGTCTAAGAAAAATAAAAACAAAGGATAAAGTCTACAAAATGTTAGACAATTTATCTATTACCAATAAAAGGTGGATTTTAACCATTGTATTTCTAGAGCTCTAACTAAGGGTAGCACCACATTCTTCTTTAGAATTCTCCTTAGTAAGTGGCTAAGCATGAAAGAAAGAATGATAAGCTGTAGTCAAGAGAACTTTCTAACATCTATCAAGACTCTCACTTGAGTGCTTCTTCTTATCAAAGTTTCACAAAATCTTACAAACAAATAGATCTTAATAGAAATTATGTTTCAATAATCTTTTATCTAGCAACTATATTAACTCAATAATATAAGAAGAATGTTATACTAAAGATAAAGATAACAATCTTACTGTATAGAATCTCTATAAGAGAATTGGAATGTATATAATCATTCACATGAGACAAGCAAAATCAACATAGATTAACTATGGAAGATGAGAATTGTGATACCTAACTATGATACCTAACTCTATAATTAATGAGATTCTAGGTTTTTTCCAAACCTTGAAAATCTTGCATTCCATGTGTGTATTCGCCCAGGATTTTGTATTGGACATTTGTCTTGTCAAAGAGAAAGTATGTGGAAATTTTGCCTTCTAAGAAGGAAGGTTTGTCGATCTAAAATAGACCATGATTGTAGGTCACATGGAAGACTTTGTTTTGCATTTATCATCACAACTTTACTCTAGAAAAGTAAAATAATATTCCAATACCATGATCCAAATACTAGTTAGTAAAGAGTTGCCATCAGATGTTAATATGGGACATGCATCTTGAAATCAAGAGCTCACTGCCAGCTTTTTAGACATATTTTTGATTTGTTGTGAAGGGTTGTTTATAGTTTTGTCAATTAGGGAATTGATTTTCTGTGGGTGTTTTCCATTCTTTTAGCAATCATGATAGTGTAAAGTGGCCTATCATAATGTAATGAATGACCTCACTAGGAAAGCTTTTGAAATATCAAGTGCAACAAAAATATGGGAAAATAAAGTATATCTAAGATATTTCTAGTCATAGAGTCCAACTTATACCTCGTAAGCTTTATCACATTAGAAATGATAGGGGAAGATAAGATGTGTGAAGCATATAAGAAAAATATTAGCAAAATCTTTGAAAGGTATCAAAAGAAGGAACTCAAATGAAAGGATCATTCAAAGGGAATGGGAATCCCACCTCCAAGTACCACCATCAACAAAAATATATTACTCATTTTTAGAATCAAATTAAATAGTGAAGTAACCTCCAACAAAAGAGAAAATCTTCATTTTACCTCAACTATAAAAGATGAACCTCATTAATCTAGTCTCTTTCACTCTCTTCTTTTGTCCAGCAGTACACTCATTGGTAATATATGCATTTGCACATCTGGACATTTTGGATTAAGTGTTTGGGCTTGGATTACTCTTGGATTGACATATGAATTTTTTTTTACCTTAGGGGTCCAAATTTTCAATCTTATTCATATCTTGACTGTTAAAGATGCCAAATATGGTAGACAATAACATACGGTAAGAACATCCAACCAATTTAGTTCCAATTCTAATCTTGAAAAATTGTATTTGTGTTCTATGTTGACATGACCATGTACATGTTTTTCTATTGAATTTTTGCTTAAATAAAGCTCTAATTTTCATATAAATACATTGCTTCTTTATTTGAATATCTTGATCAGACAACTTATTTAATCTTCAAATGAATCAATCTAGGAATGCATCAAATTTCATTGTGATTAGAAGGGCAAGGATTTATCAAGTGCCTTGATGGTTTATAATCTAATAATATTTTTTGCACCAACATTTTTTTAGACTTCACAAAAGCTCTATATAAAGCCCAGACATGTGCTTGACATCATAGGTAATTGGCATCATTTACTTTATTCATTTTTTCCTATACACATTAATAAAAGACATTTATTATATATTCATCATACTTTTTCTTGGTGAAATATCCACAAGGGACTTGACCAAAGTAAGCCCATTTACAATATAGTGGTTGAGATATTGAAGGTTGGGATGCAACCACCATATTCAACAAGGAAACCTGCATTATCACAAGGGTGGCTTTAGTAAAATATCATGGAATTTGAGTTATTTTAGCTTGAAGAGAAGATTATTAATTATATTTATTATTATTAGGATATCAATGTAACAAAGTAAATAACCTATTAACTATTCATATTGAGGTTCACTTATCGTCTAAATTATTTTATCTAACTATATTACTACCGATGAAAGAACATCCAACAATGCATACGTTCAACAATGCATAACTTGAATATCTTTGAAGTGAGTAGATAGTGATATGATAGAGGCTTCATATGTTACACTTAGTTGGATTTTGTAGGCATATTTATAGAAGTGGGAGGACAATAAAATAGAAAGATTATTGTGCAATTATAAACAAGACAACCAATTATAAATGGCATAATCTCATTTTGATGAAACCCTTACCAAATACATGCTTTCAAAAAAAAAATCACTTATTGATTTGATGAAATCCTTGCCGAATGCATTATGTGATAAGAAAAGTTGTAGATTTCTACCACTTAGAGATGGCAACTTGAAGCCTTTCAATTGTTTGCAATGGCAACTTGAAACCTATCAAACATCTACAATGGAAACTAAAACTTGTCAAATATTTGCAATGGCAACTCGATCAACCTACAAAACATATTAAAAATGAAAATGTAATCAGAAAAGGCACCTATGACAACTCAAAATAAAATATACAAAAAAAGACATGAAAGGAAACTCAATGGAAAATGGTTGCTTCTTACCTAAAATGGCACCCATGCTGGATACAATCATTCCTTGTGACACGTTAGTTCACTAATCAATCCCTCTTGACAATCAATTATTTATTGCATTAAAAGTAAGCCATGTCATAAAAAATTTAGGGATCAATATGAAAAACTATATAATGAAAACACAAACTTTGGAATGAGCTGAATAGGGACCCAGAAATGAATCAAATCAATCAGCCCAAAGAAATTCATAATAGTGCAAGGTGGCCCTATATGTTGTGGAGAGATTTTTCAATGATATTGATCTCCCTTAAAACAAGAAAGGGTTTTAATAAGAATAAATCCACAACCTGCAAATAGAAATTAAAACTTTAACGAAAGTTCAAAAGGTCGCAATCATTACTACTCAACTTGCAATAGTAGTTGGCATGAACACCTAGATATTGTGTGTTTTCATTTCTAGGTCTTGACAAACCTCTATATGCCAAAAGCTATCTAACTTGCTTGCATATCATTGGGTAGCCTGCTGACACAATGGCATTCCTATCATAATGAGAAATTTTATGAAACAATTAACTATTTAATCAACAAAAGAAAAGAGCTAGCACTAAATAACCACCATATGATGGAATGTTGATCTTAAATAACATATTTCATGTCACTATTCAGGGTTTTGTCTCACCCCTTTGTGTAAAATGTATATAGTCTCTATTCATTCTCCTTAAACAATGTGATATGATTTTGTACAGTCTTTTCCTTGTATCAGTAATTTGGATGTATTCTTCCATTTTATCAATTCTATAAGTTGATAGAGATATGTAGTTTAGTGATTCTCAAATTGTAATTCTTATTATCCCTTCATTTGAATGGTACAAATACTCCAAATCGATCCCTATTCAAAATGTTCTATTTGAAGACCAATTCTACTATTAAAACCAACATTTTTTTTATCAACTCATGATATTGAATATTATACTTGTTCCTATCTTAGATGGACTAGAAAATATTCCTAATACTCATTTCTCCCAAGTACTATCAAGGTTCCTCATACATGCTTCAAATTTGGATCTTTACACTGATATAGTTGTTCGATCAACCAAATTAATAGTCATTTCAAGGAGATTCAAAGAGAGCATGAATTTGGATTTGATTTGGATCCACTGAATATATCCAAATAGAGGTTATTTCTCACTTTTGTGTACTTATCAAAGCTCATGTGTTACATTGAAGGATTCCAAGAAACTGCACACCTCCTAAGAAAGATCACATTTTGAGTTCTTTAATGGCTAAACAATTTCTTTTTATAATAATAACCATTCTATATTTTTCTAAAAAATTACGTGAATGATTCCTTCATGTTCATTATAGGATGTTGAAAACTTATCGTATTCTATATTCAGGAGAGTCAATCTTTCTAAGTCTCATGAATGGATATATTGATTGTTTTGGAAAATAACTTATCTGTTTTCAATTTTAATTATTGTTGGATTCAAAGGAATAGCTTATAATTTTTTTTTGAGATTATTAATGATTCTCCGTTTTCTATTTCTCATTCTTTAAGAGGGACAAACCAAAGAGATCAACTCTCTTTGTATTTCTTTAAGTATTTAAATATACTCAATTATTAGAGCTCTATTTCTAATCTTTAGATTATATTACCTATATATGATTATATGGTACATATTCTATAGGAAATACCTATCTTTAAGGAAGATAATAGTCTTAGCGAAGCTATTTGGGTATCCCTATTTCTAGATTGCTTCTCCTTTAAAATATTTGTGTATCCCTATTTTTGTTACTTTCCTTGAGATATTCTCTCAAACATTTGATGTGCATTATTATTGCCTTAAAATTTTGAAAATATTTTATCTCATACTAGAGACGACACCTCTAAAGGCCTTTCGACAATGCTGCTAAGTCATTTGGTTTCTATGTGCTATGACTGTGAGTTCTCTTTCTACCAAACATGAAGCATTTTGTCAAAAGGATTTTGTCAAATGATTTAGCATTTCCAAATAGTTTGCATGCCTCATATTCATTCCAACATAAGCCATGAAAGAATAAAGGAGTGGATGTAGACAAAATCACAAAAAGACTTACCTCAAAAAGCTCTCGGGCAATGTAGACAAAACCTCCTCTGGCTGGTGCAAAATATAAGCCATCATTTTTATTTTTTATTTTGTAATGAACCTAAGTTGGTCAAAATTTCAACCAACTCAGGCATAAAACCCTAGTTTGGTCAAAATTTTGACCAACTCAGGGATAAAAAGAAAAAGAAAAGAAAAAGAAATCATAGGCCAATATGGCCTTTGGTCAAAAAATTTGGTAGAAAAATAAGGGAAAATGTACCAGTTTTGAGACATGAAAGAAGATTCAATAGTAGACGGTGTATACTTATCAAAATTTGACAATTCAAATGCACTGAGTCTACCAATTAGACTATCCAAGGTCAGATCATTACCAAGTGTACATCTTAGTTCTTGAATTGTAGATACTCTAAATGCATAGGTAGGAAGTCAAGTCCTCAATACCTTTCTTATTGTGGTCTCATTAAATATGTGTTCTCTAGCTCCTCTAATAGCATTCACAACCTCCTTGATTCGGCCACAATACTGTGTAACAAGCTCTTTGTTAGGATTAAACCATGGATAGAAATAACAACTACATGTAAACATAACCAATAACAAAAATAATAGATCACATAGAAAAGAACACAAGACACCAAGATTTAACATGGTTCACCCAATCCCTAGGCTACATCCACCAAATAGAAAATCTAATATTATTACGATCTAGTGATTACAATCTGATTACAATTCGTAATCCCTTACAACTCAATATTGCCACAAGAACCAATTTTGCATCACAACTATGAAACAATCCCTAACCCTAAGCTCTTTTATATGAGTATTTTTACCGCTTTAGGGTTATAATTAATAATTACATGTCAGCCCAAAATCCCAATAAAATAGGGCCCAAAATCTTGATAAAATAGGGGCATAAAGAATATATGAAATATGTACAGTACTATCTTGACCAGTCACCACAATCTAACACTCTCCTTCTTTCATTCTCATGTCATCAAACTTGCCTCTCAAACTTTATGCTTTAACCCTTAATACATTTTTGTCTCCTCCATGGATTGTGCCAACTTATCCCATTATTTATTTGCAATAGTTCAATCCTTCACATCATCAAATTCAACATAACTTAGGGAAGATGCTAGATCTATCATCATTTGATTGTGATCATGTGTCTCTTTCATTTATTCAATAGTCATGGGTCTAGATACTTCAAAATTTTCATTGTCCAAGTAGTATAGTGCAGAATCTCCAACTCCAGGTAGATGTAATCTCATCAATTATTGCCATGCAGGGTAGTTCTCTTTATTCAACTTAGGTACCTCTCTCTTGTACATATTGATCTTCATTTTTAAGTCCCTTCAAACTTTCCTTACAAGCACCAAAGCTTTGATACTAATTGTTAGAATATTCATAATAACTGAGAGTGGGGGGGGTGTGAATTAGTTATCCTTAGGTGTAGATATTCAAATTCAACTTTAAAAACTTTTTAAAATAAATGGGATGCATTGTAAAACAAATTTTACACATATATGACACCAAAATTTAACATGAAAGTCCAATTTGGGAAAAAGCACCAAGTAACATGGTACCACTTTTCACTCTTCTGAAGTGAGCTCAGTTAAGAGACAACCATGTTAAAGGTTAAAAAACACACTGTTAGGTATTACCCTATTAAAGGATTTAATCACTCTATTAGGAGTGGCATGATTAGAGTATTGTAGGTCATTCCATTAGAATGTCACCTTGATTAGATGATTATAAATGACTATTAGGTTAACCTTGAATAATGGATTTTATTGTCATAATGGTTAGAAAGTAATAGCTAGGTTTGATCTATCAAGATACAACTCACTTTGCAAATTTAGATATCCATTCAGCTTAATTATTGGTTCATTGTTTGGACTTCATTATACTTTCCATCTTTGATTTTTTTGGAAACCCTTCAAGTAATCACACTTCACCCATATTCTCACTTTTCCTCTTCTACTATGTTCTTCACAAGTTCTCCACAAAATCACCAATCAACAACAAACTAACCTTATAAAGAATCTCTTATGCCTCCTTAGATAGGTAGCTTTGATATTTTTCTGCTTAAACATCACCACAAATCTTAGGGTTTAATTAGATTCATTAAATCTATGCATCAGTTTTTCCTTCTTCTCCTTTCTTGAAACTTCTAGAAACTTATCCTCGAATCCTTGCATTTGATCACTTTAGCAAACTCAATTCATGTATTAAATATGCCATCTCATAAATCCTTATCATTTGTGTGCTTTGAGAAGTCCAAAAATTTAACTATGTCAACCTCAAAATTTGATTCTTCACATATTGTCAAAATGGTAACACTTGGTCATCACGATGTCCTTCTACTTGATCATCACTAGGTAGCTCAGTTTCTAGTATTAGGTTTTACTCAACTTACATTGGCTTGTTCAGTCTTCACTATGCTTGGTCGCTACTATATTTTTCCTTCTTCATCTTGATGGACCATAACTAACACTTGGTTGATACTTCTTTCTTAGTTATCTCTTAAGTTTCTTAATCTTTTGCTTAATTGACCTAGTAAAACTATCACTCAATTATGCTTAGTTTTTTACTCAACTTCTTATCTTCTCTTTTGTATAGTAACTCAACTATCTTCTTCACTTCATATAATGATTAAACAACACATTATCTTGTCAAATACTAACTCATCAAGTCCCCATTGTAATTCCAACATACTTGCTCCTCTTTAATCAAAAACTTCACTAGCTCATCTAGTTACCTCTTTTTTCAAATCTTATTCATCAATCAACTAATATGTATTGTGGTTTCACAATGCACGCCCCATTTCACTTAGAAATTGGGACACCTTACTTTATTTTTTAGCTTTCTAGATCCCTAGTCCAGGGTTTAAGTATTTTTAGGGTTTTGCATAGTGTTTTTACCTAATTTGGGTTTCTACCCAGAAACCCAGATTCCCAAAAACTGTGTTCAAAAGGAGAAAAGTCATTCTTTTTGCCTATAAAGATGCACACTAATGCACCTAGTGCACCTAGTGCACTTTCCTCTTTGAAATGTATAGTTTTACACCTCTAAGAAGTGTGCTAAGCCCTGGGCCTATAAAGCCTAAGACCCTCGCTTCTTCCCTTATCACTTTTCTCCTCTCGCTCTGGTCTCCCACACCTCCATAATTTGTGAGGTGCACTACTCCGCCCTCACACCTATACACAACACACCAAAAATAATTTTAAGCATATATAAAACAAGGTGTGCATCTATTGCACCTCATGAGGTGTGCTAGGTGTGCACCTTGTCTTTATAAAAACTTGTTTTCATTAACCAAAGTAATAAAACAAAAAACCCTAAGCTAAACTTTCACCTAGTATAAGGTGCCTAGCTACATAACTATCCGAGGTGCTTTTTTGCACACTTTTTACTAAGGTTAAACACCACCTTTGCAAAATAAGGGTGTGCATCTAGCGCACCCCATGAGATGTGCATCCTTATTTTTAAGAGCTTTGTTAAAGAAAAGCGCACCTAGCGCACATCAGAGGTGTGCCAGGTGCACTCTTTTTTGTTATTAAAGGCTAAAATGGAGTATTTTATGTGTTTTGCGATGTTTTTGCATTCTCGTTCCTTTTTTCAGTAATTGGGGTTTGTTTAAGGTTTGATTTTCATCTCTTTAGACTAATGTTTGCTTCTTTGTGTATATAAAAAGGCATCCTCAACTTGTCAGGGTCATAACTTTTGACCTAATGCTCAAAATTTAGAACTGTTTACACCGTTCAAAAGAACTAAAAATATAATTTCAATCCCTAAAATAGGGAGCCTTTAGATACCCAATTTTAGGGACTAACAAAGGTTTCAACTTGAAATTTTGAGTAGAAGATCTCCGAAAAAGCCAATTAAAAAGACCTAGGAAAAAATTGTAAAAAAGTATAAAAAAGTTTCACACATTTGATCGTTTTGGATAATCTGGATCACCTGGTCCCTAGCTAGGAAGGATTGGGAAAATGGAGAGAAGAAAAAATTGAGCAATTTGCACTAAAGATCAAAGATATAGAGATTGGAAACATGAACCAAATAGGTTCCTCATCTTATGCAACTATTAATGACAAGATTCAATATGAGAATAGAAGACGCTAAAGGAGTTCAAATGTATGAAAGCATTTGGCTATAAAGAGGGGATAAATCATAAAAAAGGGACAAAATAAGTACACTAGAGTGCTCCCATACCTCATTTGAGAAAAACCCAAAAACCATTTTCAAAACTGAAAACTTTAATTTTTTGGCAAATTGAGCTTTCGAGGTGCTCCAGGTGTATAGGTGCAGAGGTGCATTGCTTTCAAGGTGTACTTTTTCAGAGGTTTGATAGAATTTTTTGAAGAAGTTAGAGGTGCACTGATAATTAACTGCTAGTTCTAAATTTAGAGCTTTCCATGCATAGAAAATGCAATCTGACAATAGTTTAACTCCTACAGATGCCTAGTGAAAATGGAGTTTCTATTTTTGGCATTTCCAAACACTTCCCCATCATCTAAATATTTCTTCTTATTATTTTCTCATGCTTTGTTTGTTTTAAGACATGTAAAGACTCATGCATCCATTAAATGATGTAATGATGGAGTCCTACTAAGCACCAATTAGAGAGTTTGTTTGTACATAATTAGATTTGTTTTATTAGTTTAGAAGCATATGTTGCATAAAGAGATCTCTCACTTTCAACACAAATTGAGGAGATGATTTTCTATAAATTCAAGAATGTAATATGTATTTTGGGCCACCATTATTTTGATTCAATAATATATGTTGTTGGAGCTCACATTTGGAGTGTAGTGATTCTTCTCTAAGTGTGTTATATTTTGTGAATGTTTCTTTAAGGTTTGACTTTCATCTCTCTGGACTAATGTTTTATTTTTTGTGTAGATAAAAAGGCATCCTCAACTTGTCAGGGTGATAACTTTTGACCTAGAGCTCAAAATTCAGAACTGTTTACACTTTTGGAAAGAACTAAAAACCTAATTTCAATCTCTAAAATAGGGAGCCTTCAACTACCTATTTTTAGGGACTAACAAAGGTGTCAACTTGAAATTTTGAGTAGAAGACCTCCGAAAAAGCCAGTTAAAAAGACCTAGGAAAAACTTGTAAAAAAGTATGAAAAAGTTTCAAACATTTGATCAATTTGGATAATCTAGATCACTTGGTCTCTAGCTAGGAAGGATTAGGATGATGGAGAGAAGAAAAAATTGAGGAATTTGCACTAAAGATCAAAGATACAGAGGTTGGATACATGAACCAAAACATGTTCCTCATGTTATGCAACTATTAATGACAAGATTCAACACGAGTGCCTTAGGATTTCAGATAGAAGAAGCAGAAGGAGTTTGAATTTATGAAATTTTTTGGTTATAAAGAGGGTATAAATCATCAAAAAGGGAAAAATAAGTACACTAGAGTGCTCCTAGAACTCATCTGAGAAAAACCCAGAAATCATTTTCAAAACTGGGAACTTTGATTTTTTGGCGAATTGAGCTTCTGAGTTTCTAAGCTTTTGAGGTATGCTAGGTGTGTAGGCACACTTTTTCAAAGGTTCACCAAATTTTTTTGAAGAAGTTAGAGATGCATTGATAGTTAACTACTATTTCTAAATTTAGAGCTTTCCATGCATCAAAAACACATTATAACAGTAGTTTAACTCCTACAGACACCTAGTGAAGATGGAGCTTCTATTTTTGGAACTTGTAGACACTTCACCATCATCTAAAGGCTTTGTTATTCTTATTTTATCATGCTTTCTTTGTTTTAAGACATGTAAAGACTCATGAATCCATTAATGATGTAAATAAAGATGGAGTCCTACTAAGCACTAGTTAGAGAGTTAGTTCGTACATGATTAGATTTGTTTTATTAGTTTAGAAGCATATGTTTGCATAAAAAGATTTGTCACTCTCAACACAAATTGAGGAGATGATTTCCTATAAATTCAGGAATGTAATATGTATTCCAGCCCACCATTATTTTGATTTAATAATATATGTTGTTGGTGCTCACATTTGGAGTGTAGTGATTCTTGCCTAAGTGTGTTATATTTTGTGAATGTATGATCATGAAGTTTAATTGAGCCAATTTTTTATTTCTTTTTTTTGGTTATGAAATCTTTTAATTTTTGTGTTTGCTATGGATCTACAAATTTTTATGATGTACTTAGTTCAAGAAGAGATCATCTATATTGTTCCTGCATAGCTTTTTGTCTTGCATAAGCGCACTTTCTATGGCCTTGCAATCTAATGAAAAGTGAAACATCTTACAGTTATTGAATTCCCATCAATTATTGCATCAATGGAATTAAGGAAGCATTGCTCCTATTTTCATTGGTTACCCACCAATCTTTTCAAAGGCTTAACTTGCAGACTCGTTGTTTCCGTGGCTTATGTCTGTTAGGATTTTACTTTCATATTATTTGCTTAAACTTCTCATTACCCTATCTTCATTATTTTCTTTACTAATCCCTTGGTTAAATTAGGAATTCATATAGTTGCATTGTTAGATTGCATTTTTTTTTTTTGTGTATTCTTTTTCTTTTAAAATAGCAAGAAAATTCTACATCTTATCAAAATTGTTTAACAAACCAGCAAAGGTGTCCTCATGAACACTCACATTTATCTTCAACTGAGCAGATTCCAGTAGGTCACAAGATTATCTGAAACCTTGGAGTTGATCCCAAATCAGCTTTTCAAGAGAGAAGTTCAAAAGAATTACTATTATTAAGCATTGTGCAAAATGATAGCTCAACAATATGGCACTCTACACTATTAGAAAATGTCTCACCAGTAAGGTTTGACATCAGTAAAAACATAACAATTATTCCAATTGTAGTTTCCAACATATCTCAGATTGCAAAAAGGACACAATATTATTCAGAACCCTCCTATGTCAATTGATGAGATAAACTAGAAGAAAGAACATAATAGTTTGATGATTTAGATTGCTTCTACACTAAATGATATATGGGATAAGATGATACTTGTCTATGGTGGAGATCACAATATATTGAGAGTTGAAGTAGAAATTCTAAGAGGAAAGTATGATGAGATGTAAATAAAGGAAGGAGCAGGCATTATTTAACATGCCAACCAAATTAAGAAAATTGTGAGTGTCATCAAAGTGGTTAGAGGATTCATCAACAATGAAGAAGGTTTAAGTAAGATTCTAAAAACTTTCTTTCCTATTTATGATATAAGAGTATCTACTATTTAGGAATTTGGAGCTATTCATGGTAATGATCTCTCTAGTGATGGTTTGGTCAGTAGGTTGACTATATTTAAGTAAAGTAACTTTGACAATAATGTGCCTAATATTGAAAATAATTTTAAGACATCACTAACCATTGGAAGATCAAAGAAGGAAAAGAGTAGCAAGGATGAGATTGATTTAGATTTAGATGATAATAAGATGGAAGAGATTGAATTATTGTTGGAAAGTAGGTTGTGAAGAGGAAAAGGAAGATTCAAAGGTAAACTTCCTCTTATATGTTTTAAATGCAATTAATTTGGCCATATTTCTCCTAGATGTCCTAACAAGAATAGGAGTGACAAGAAAGAAAAAAGGAGAAAAAATACATAAAGAACAAGAATAACAAGTATTATAAGGGAAAAGGAAATAAGTCATGTTATATTGTTGAGAAGGAGAACACTGAGTCAGATTTTAATGATGAGAATGAAGGTGAAGAAGTGGTATATATTATTGTTAAAGAAGACCCAGGAGATGAAAGGTGTAAGGAAGAAAAATATATTATTTGTCATGTTTGTAAAAGTGATACATGGACTATTGATAGTGGATGTTTCACATGACATGACTGGCAATATAGTAAGTTTAATAAGGTAGAAGAATATGAAGGTTGAACTATTAAACTTGGAAACAATGTTCCATGTCTTGTAAAAAGTAGAGGATCATTGATGCTAAATAATAAAATTATATGTGATGATTCTTATTGGCTTCAAGGACCAATACACCATTTTTTGAATGTTGCACAACTAAATAATATAGGTCACAAGTTGGAATTTTAGAATTGGAAGGAAAAGATTTGTGATGATGGTGGAAAACTGATTGTTATTAGAAAGAAAACTATATGTAACCTATTTAACCTAGATCCTAATATGATTACATGCCTATTTGCTAAAATTGAAGATGTATGGTTGCAAAATAAGAGGTGTCATGTTAATTTTGAGAATATGGTCAAAGTGAGCAAAAAGAAGAAAATGAGAAGCTTACCAAACCTGCATAAACCTGAAATGGTATGTGTAAGTAATGTCAACTCAGTAAGATGACTAAGTCTAGTTTTTCAAGTAAGAAACATTCATCTAATGACATTCTAGAGTAGGTACATGTTGATTTGTGTGGCCCTATGAAAGTTGAGAGCTACTATGGAGATACATATTTCATATTTTTTGTTGATAATTATTCTAGAATGATGACATTTATGTTTTTGAAGTTAGAATCTGATGTTTTTCAAATGTTCAAGTGGTATAAGGAAAGAAATTTTTTTTTAAATGGTAAAAAATTGAAAATTTTGAGATTTGGTAGAGGTGGTGTGTTTATGTCTGATGAATTCACTACCTTTGGTGTTGAGCATGGAATTAAGAGAGAACTATCTACACTAAGGACACCACAATAGAATGGGATTATAGAGAGAAGAAATAGATCCATTGTTGATTGTGTTAAAACATTACTAGTTGAAAAAGGAGTTGCACAAATGTTCTGGAGAAAGGTTGTAAGTATTGTTGTTTAAACTCTCAATTGAGTTTAGTTGAAGAAAGGAACAAACACAATACCATATAAAGTCTAGTATGGTCATACATTGAATGTAAGTTATTCCAAAATATTTGGAATTAGGTGTTATATTCATAAAGATGCAAAGAATGAGAAGTTTGATTCAAAAGGTGATGAAGGTATATTTCTAGGTTACTCTACTAGGAGCAAGAATTACAAATGTTTAAATAAAGTGACTAACACAATGATTAAAAGTAAAAATGTTAGAATTGATGAGTTTGCAGATAAGAATGATGAGGAGATGAATAAGGAACCTAAGGATTAAAAAAGTTTGTGTATGTTTATGATGATATATTTATTATTGTACTGAAGCACCAAACTATGTCTTTACAATGGTACACTAAGAACAAGTGGAAAGCTATCAAGCAACAACCTGCATTACCCAAGCCACACACAGAATAAATCGATCAGAATGCTAATCTCTAACTAAGTGAAGATAATGCTAGAGGTTACAAAGCCAAAACTTTCTTAGTGTTGGAGGTTACAGAGCTGAACCTATCTTAGTAAAGTATGTGAGAAAGAATCATTCACAAGATCAAATAATTGGAGACAAAAGTATTAGAATCATTAAAAGAAGTAAGGTGAAGGAAAATGCATGTTCAATTACTAAATTTGAACCAAGAACTCTAAAAATTGCACTTGATAATTATGATTGGATCAATGTTACAAATGAGGAAATAGATCAAATTGAGAAGAACAATACATGAACACTTATACCAAGACCGAAAGACAAGAATGTAATTGGAACCAAGTGGCTATTTAGGAATAAATTAAATGAGAAAGGAGAAGTTGAGAGGAGAAAAGAAAAATTAATTTGTAAAGGTTATCCCCAAGAAGAAGGAATTGGTTACGGTGAGACCTTTGCACTTGTAGCTAAATTGGAAGGAGTTAGAACATTGTTGGCTTATGCAAATTACAAGAGATTTAAAGTCTATCATATCGATGTTAAGTCTAAATTTCTAAATAGAATACTGGAAGAAGAGGTCCACATTGAACAACATGAAGGATTGCCAAATCAAAAGTACTTGGTATGCAAACTGAACAAAAAATTGTATGGTTTGAAACATGCACTAAGAGCATGGTATGAAAGGTTCCATTCATATCTAATCAAGTTAGATTTGTTAGAACAAGTGAAAATAATAACATGTACTTGAGAAGTGAAGCTAAAAACAAGGTTCTAATAGCTAACATATTTATTGATAATATAATATTTGGTGGTAATGATTTGTTATAAGAAAATTGTCACTTTTGGAAAATTGTGGACTTCATAAATTCTCACTTTTGGAAAATTGTGAACTTAGAAAAATTCTCACTTTTGGAAAATTGTGGACTTCGAAAAATTATGTCAATTTTGGTTCGATCACCCAGAGGTGTGATTTTCATAAGGTGCGCCAAACACAAAGGTGCACTTCTCACAAGGTGTGCCAAAGACAAAGGTGCGTTGACAATTTTGATCAGTTGTGGTTGCACTAACAATTAACTACCTATTGTTATTTTTTAGCATTTCATTCACCAAAAGCATGTTTTGACTACATTTTAAATTCTAGAAATGCGTAAAGAAGGTCAAGCTTGCATTTTTTGAAGCTTGAGTGAATCTTGGATAATCTCATAGTTTCTCTCTTCTTATCTTCTTCTTCTTTTATTGCATGTAAAGACTCGTGCACCCATTAATTGATATAAACAAGGGTGAAGACCTAATTAGCACCATTTAAAGAATCAATTTGCATACAATTAGCTTTATTTTATTATTTTTAGCATAGTGTTTGCATTAGAAGAGTTCTCACTCTTAACACAAAACAAGGAGAGGATTTATTATAAATACATGGATATAATATGTATTCCAGGCCGATATTTTAATGCAATAATAAATTCTATTGGTGCTCTCATTTTGATTTTAGTAAATCTTGTCGGAGTGTGTTATTTTTTATGAATTTACATTCATGAATACCGATGGAGCCAATGTTTTTATAGTGTTATGACAATCATACAATCTTTTATTTCTAGAGTTTTCCTTATGTTAACAAATTTAGTTATTGTGACAAATTAAAGAAAGGATCGCTATTGTTCATGCAAAGCATTTTGTCTCATGTGTGTGCACTTTCTGTGGCTACATGATTTGATGAATCATGAAACATATTTCAATTTTCATTAAAGTTCCCATCAAATATTGTATTAGTGGAGATGAGGAAACATTACTTCTAATTTCATTGGTTTCCTACTAGGTCCTTTTGATAATTTAATTCCCAACCATGTTGTTGTTTTGGCTTATGTCTAATAGGAATTTCCCTTTTAGTAATTTGATTTAATATCTAATTACAATATCTTCATTATTTTCTTTTCAAACATGTGGTTAAAATAGGAATCCATATAGTTGCATTGATAAGAAATTACATTCATCATAAAATATAAAATACAAAAAAAAGTGTTGGTTTCGCAGTTACATTTCCTTAAAGTTGTACAAAATTGATAGACACCAGCAAAGGCCTCCTTGTGAAAATTCACATTTATCATTGATTGAGCTACCCATGGGGTTGAAAAAAATCCATCTAGAACCTTAGAGTTGGTCATTTTCAAGAGAGAGATTCGTGATAATTTTTATCGTTAGTATTGTGCCAAATGACCGCTCAAAAATACCCATAGTTGGGAAAAAAATTGTGGAATACTGATTCACCCTCTCTCCCCTTAGTATTTTTGATTTCTCACACTCTAACATATACCCAATGATCATCTTGAAACCAACTAATACCATAAGGAGTATGATGTTTCAACCTTTGTAATCCAAGATTTCTAACCATTTCCTCTGCTACAAGATTATTAGTACTACCTCCATCCATAATAAACTTACAACATTTACCTCTAGACTTGTGAAAAATTCTAAGAAAGTTTCTTCTCTACATCATCTCCTCATCATGCTTAGCCAACATGATCTTTCTCAGCAAAAGAGTTTCCAACTTTAGGTGAAGCCAAATCAACATCAGATGTTTCCTCTTTCTGATCTTCTAATACTACCAAGTTTTGTTTGTTAATCCTTTTACCAAGACATTCAAAAGTTTTGTGTCCTTTACCACATTTAAAACAAGTACCCTTAAACACAAATTTCTTATCAAAATCTACTTTCTTACCCTTATCCACTTCTATCAATAGTTTACCTTATTTTCTCTGTAACTTATATTTTGTCTTCAATGCATATTGATAAGAATCCTCAACTTAAACAAGTTTCATCATACTTAACTCATCTTGAATGTTAAATTTCAAACCATTAATATAAATTTCAATCATTTCCTTAGAAGATTCATTTTGTCTAGATATAATCTTTACCTCTTCTTTTTTTTGTATATTCTTTCACAATCACATATTTCTATCTTAAGTTTTGAAACTTCTTATATAGTTCAAGTTCATACTCTCCAGGAATGAATTTAGCCTTCACTATAAAAACCATAGATTTCCATCTACTAATGTTAGGTTCATCATTATCCTCTCTATATTTTTATAATTCTTTCTACCACAAGGCAACATGATCTTTCAACTTAGTTTGTGCTAACCTAATCCTTTGCGGATCTACAATATTCTCAAGCTCAAAATAATCCTCAAGTTTATTAATCCAATCTATCAATTCTCTAGGATCCAATGAACTAGAATAATTTTAAACATCAATTTTATGACCCTTACTAACTTGTATCATAGCTCTCAACAATCTTTCCTCTTCGGTAGGGATCTCAACTTTAGATACTTCAAGATCTTCAATGACTTCTACATATTCATCTTCTAATTTAGGATCTATTCTTAATCCATTCAAAACATTATAGCTTGCATTCCTTGTCTCTATGTTAAATGATTCAAACATATGTTCTAACCTTCTGTGATTCATCCTTCTAGTTGGCATTCTTAATTAGAACAAAGTGCAACTACCTCAATCTTCGGTGGTTTGTTCACCAAAAAGAAGTCAACAGGTATGTAATAGGCTACCAACAACTTGTGCAAGTCCTCTGCAATTATGAGCTAGAACCATGATTTTCCACCTCACGTCCCCCAACAAATATAACACTACAAAATTGTAATAATATACAGTTGAAAACAAGTCAATTTATTATCAACAAAACTTGAATTACATCAAATTAACATCATGTATTTTGGGCTATAAGGCCTTCTTGGTTACAACCAATACATTCCAAATTATAGAAAAACTATTTTTCTTTGAGCCTAATCTACCACTTCCTTCTCTATACTACCCATCATTATCCCTACAAGACACACCTATATTACATATATATCCATTAGGACATGTAGGTACATTGTGAGTTGACATTCTCCAATAATCAGAAATGTTTTATACAATATAGGACCGACCCATAATGATTTAATGACCAAATACATAATATATTATAAGAACATATGTGGCCTTAGATATAATTCCTCACATGACCCAAGAAACTATATGAAAATCCATGAAACCTCATAGAATTAAATAAACCTCACAGAAGCAAAATACCATGCATCGTATGAAGAACTACATAGGAAATCAACACCTGAGAAGATGAAGCATAACTCCAAATACTTGTAATATTAAATTCTATAAACATAAGATAATGATCCATGATAGGTCCACGCTAAGAATCCAAGTTCACAAAATATGGAATGGAAAATCAAGTGGTCACCAACTCAAACTGTTAGACAAGAAACTGGAAAACATAAAACAAAGAAAATATTTTTTTTGGTGATGCAAGATTACCAATAGCCCAAGGATGCTTATGCATTAGTAAGGAATTTGATATTATGGGAATCTAAAGGCCTATATACCTCTACATTATTTTTGTGATGCAACTTAAGATGAACATCTAAAAGGGTTTATAGGAATTTTCTATAACTATAAGTAAACTTGAAGAAGAAGAACCTAAGGATAAGGCCTTAGATCATCTCATATTGGAGGGTTTGATACCCTCAAAGAGAGAGATAAAATTTTGCATTGATCTCATTCTAGGAGCATAACCCATTTCTAAAGCTCCTTATTAAATGACAATTGTTATGTCAAGCCTAATCAAACTCAAAGGCTAATTTTTCCCACTTCATTCAATGCAGTTTCCCACCAATTTTTTCCATTGTGAGGCCTCACCTTGACCCATCATAGCATAGATACTATATTTTTATTTTGTGACTTAGGACGGGATATCTCAACATATATTTTGATACTTGATGGATAGTAAATCTTGCTACGTATCTAATGATATTTACCTTGTGATTTACATTATGATCTATATTAGGACTTAATTGGCATAATCAATGAATTAATGGATATTTATTCAGTACTTCACTACTATGATAGAAAATGGAATTATGTTGTGATTCAAAAATGCTTAAATTGATATTGCAGTTAGGAAAGTCAGTAATATACAGATTTTTGAGGCTTAAAGATTAAATGTTGGATGCAAATGATGGAGGATAGGAAGTTAATTATGAAATGTGTTATATGTGTATTCTAGAATAATGAAATTATCATGTATCTTTACTTTCATATGTATTTTATATGAGACTTTTCATTGGATTATTGAGGCTCGCATTTAGTGTGCAAGAAAGAAATCATGGAAACATAATGGGGAAACATAAACACATGTCAATTTGACATTGCCAAGGTTAATCTTTAGAAGATTTGTAAACCTAATTGTGATGTGTTTATTTTGAAAAACATGAGGTGTATGTGTGTAGTATGTATTTCATGAGTAGATTTAGAACATGTCATGTGTGATGTATAGTGAATTTTGTGTGTCACTTGACACTTGTTCTTGTTATGTGAAAATGACATGTTCTCTGAAGATGGACCATGTGGCCACCTTATCTCAAGTTAAATTCCTTAATTAAGAATTAGACTTATTGCCTTGATTTAGCAAGGGGAACAAGGGTTACTAGCATAGAAATCTTGAAATTGGACTTTTCCTAGCATTGTGAGGGCCCAAAAGTAGCTCTAAGGTGAATTTGTGATGAAAATAAATCCTACCCATAATAATACTTTAAGTTAGGAGGCTAATAGTGACACTAGGGTGCTTAGAAGACCTAGGAGACCCCAAAAAGAATGTATTTTATATTGAATCTGAAAATGGAAATCTTATATGGAGGATTGGCCAAATCAGAAATCCACTTGCCCACTCTCTAACTTTAGAGACATTTAGGGTTTGGAGGAAGAGGATAAGGAGCTCTACAAAAACTTTCTTTGCCATTGCTTGGAGTGAGGTTGGTATCCATGATCCATGGTGTTTCTTCATTGTATTGTAGATTTGATATGGTGTTTCTTCATTGCATTATAGATTTGATATGGTGTAGATGTAGTTTTGGTGAAAAATCTTGTTGTATGTGTGTTGAATGTGAGAAGTTTTATGTAATTTCTTCCTTGAATCTTGTTTTGATCATGTTGTTTGGTTGTGTAAAATGGGTGTGAAGCATCACTCGCCCTTGGAAGGGAAGAGATGATTGGGTGAAGGGGTTAGTTTGGCTCACTCATGTAGTTGAGAAACTCTCCCATGTGTGGAGATGATAATGATGTGTTTCAATGGGTATGGACTTCATGGTTCTTGCATTCTTGGGAGGTAAAAGGAGGTGTATGAAGAGGGAAGACATTGTTAAGCCTTGAAAGAGCATGTTACTTATGAGAATATGTGAATATATGTGATTCATGGATTGGAAATTCTCCTCATGGAGAGAGCTCACCTTCACCCTATATATTGATTCTATTGTTGAATCTATGTGCAAGCCTTGGAATGGGTTGTATTGTGTTGTGTTGAGTTGTGTTATTATGGTTATGCTTGATATGTGAATGTGAAGTATGCAACCATTTGTGACTTGTTTCCTCGAGCTCAATGGAAAATACATAATGCAATGTTCAAATTATGTCAGCTCAGTTATGAGTAGCCGTAGAGAAAATTATGAAGAAAACAAGGCAATAAGCTCAACTAAAAAAAAAAAACAAGTTCTTGTACATGCATATTCATTTTTTGGAAAATGTATGAGCAAAATCAAATAAAGTCCCTTGCTAATACAGGCCAATAAAATAATAGGCCCTGAATAAGATAATAATTTTTGAAATATTATAAGTGAGAAATAAATAATTTTAAAATCACCCTCCATTAATATGGTGTCAATCCCATCAAAAAATAATAATTTCAAACTTTTCAAGTGGGGGGGGGGGGGGGGGGGGTGTGTGGGGCGGGGGGGGAGGACAAACACCCACTTCTCAATCTGGCAGCCTTACCTCTTTAAGGGGCATTTATTGTTTAGGATGTTCCATAGGAGGTACGCCACCCCTTCCCTCTCCCTTCCCACCTACCATCCATCCTCCCTAGGCACCAAAATTGGGGAGGGACCCATAAAGATGGGAAAGCAACTATGCAAGGTTTATAAACAATTCCCTTTCAAAACATAAGTTGCCTAGGAAGGAGAACCTACACTTGGAAGTGGGGAAAGGGGTGGTTGGCTTTGGAAAACATTCCATGTTAGCCCTTTACCAATAAGAACATGGGTGACAGGACCTACCTTGTTTTAAGTGCTTGGGGAAATGTTTAAAATTTTGGGTCATAGCATTTGTGGAGGAAGATTTAATGGGCACATGACTCATGACTTAGGAATTCGAATTTAGGGGTAAGAGTAGAGTATTAAAGGTCAGATTTATTATGTCTATTACTTTAGCATGGGTAGAAGTTGAGAGTGGTTAGTGGTAAATTTAGGTAAGGGGGTTTAGGAAACTAATCTAAGTCAAATCATATAGGGTGGTGAGTTAGTATGGTTAATTGTTTGAGAGGAGTATTGTTATAAATCAAAATAGTAGAATGTAGATATGTGTTTGTAAGTAAGATAGGATGTTTTATAGAAAATGAAGGTATAGGGTTAGATGATAGTTTTATCAAATAATTAATTAAACATTATTAGCAAATATAGCAATTTTAATATAATACTAAATAATAATAATGTTAAACGATTAAAATAAAAGATGTATATTAAGAATGGTAGGCATGGGTGATTTTGAAGTAATAATAATATTTTTAATATTAATAATAAATATTATGTTAAGAATTTTTTTAATATGTATATCATTCGATGAAAATTAAGTACATGTAAAATAAAATATTAGGGTTATTTGAGAGTAGCACCTAATAAAAACTTGAGGTATAAGTAATTTTTAGTAGATTGAAAAGCCTAGTCAAAAGACAATGAATTGGTTAGAGATAATAAAGAATAATCCTAATAATAATAATAAAATAATTAATTAATAAAATGAAATAAATGATTGGGTTTTTTTCTTGTAAATTTAGGGCATGACATTTTGGTATCAGAGCATTTGGTTACAACACTAGGAGCCTAACCCATTACGTCTAACCTATGAACTACAACTTTGTGTAGGATGCATGCAGTCACCCACAATGGTCGTCGGAGGGCTAGAGGTCCTAGAGAAAATCAAGTAAGCTAAGAGGAGTTAGGGAAAAATGTGGGAGGACCCCCACTAGGGCAACCTCTAAATATTGATCAGGTTTTGAATGCTATCAATAATCTTATTGGGGTAGTGGAGTAGAGATTACCACCTATCATTCCTCAACCAAGACAACAGGGTGTAAAGGAGCATGAGGTTGATATTAGAGAGAGAAGTAAGAGTCCCCCACCTAGACTTGCAGAGGATTAGGGGGAAGCATCCATACACCAGATAAAGCTACCCCTTACATTAGAGCGAGCACTAGTGAGAGCACCCAAAGATATTGGGGATGAGATTAGTAAGTTATTATGACTCAAGCCACCCATATATTCACCATTACCATAGATGGCACACGTGCAAAGGCATGGCTATAGAGTTTGTAGAGGTGCTTTGGATTATTTACCTATGGGAGCAATCTGAAGGCATGGTTGGCCATACACCAATTACGAGAGGATGCTTCCAATTGGTAGAAACAAGAGGAGACCATAGGGGGAGTGGACATAAAGACACTCACATGGGAGTCCTTTACAAACTGATTTAGAGACAGGCATTTTTTGGAGCATTTTAGGCAGAGGCAGGTTGAGGAGTTCCATAATCTTTAGCAGAGAGGTCTCACGATGGCCTAGTATGAGAGCAGGTTCTTGGAGCTACTTTCTTATGTGGAGTACATGAGAGATGAGAAGTTACGCATCCATCAGTTCATTAAGGGTCTTATCTCTCTAGGGATCAATGTGGCTATTATTTTGTACCACTTTCAGAGAGGTAGTTGAGACAACATTGGTTATCAAAGACATTCAGACTAGCCAAGAATCTTGGTATAGGTCCTATAACCGAAATTTCTCCCAGTAGCGAGCACAGTAGAAACCCTCTTAGAAGGGTAATCTGAGCCACTTGACAGGGTCCTCAAAGGCCCCACAGACACAACAAAGAGGCCAGTAGGACACTAGACAGAGGTCATCTAAGGGTTATTAGGGCTCTAAGCCCAAATAGTGGTATTCATAGGGCCCTAGGAATGATCAGAGGGTATAGACCCAGTATACACAACTAGTTAGGACTCAATATTCCTTTAGGGGAGGCTTTAGTGAATCTAGCAGGACCAGGGGCTAGCACTAATCGAGGCCATAGGGAGTGCAGATTTAGACCCATGGGCCATGTTATGCTTGTGGTCATATGGGTCATATTGTGAGAGAATTTCCATAGGGACCCACGGTAGGCAGTCAGTGAGGAGCCATCTCAAAGCCTATAGCAGGTGATATGGGCAGATCCCACAGGGTGTTTGCAACGGTTGATAACTACCAATCGAGCACTAGGCCACAGTGATTGAGGGTGTAGGTATAATTAGAGGATATAAGGTTACTATACTATTTGACATTGGGGCTCCAAACTCTTTTACATCTCCTTTTGTAGTAGAGTGGTGCAGGCTAGTGGCAACTACAAGATGTTGACTGGGAGGTTGAGTTAGCTTCAAGGGCTAGGGTGTCAGTTGATTCCTTGATCCATGAGTGTTCGATTAAGATTGGAGACATGTTCTCCACATTATACTTTCATATTACTCCCTTGGGTTCCTATGATGTAGTCCTTGGCATGGATTGGCTTTGCGCCCACTGCACCAAGGTGGATTATAGACAAAAGAGGATTGAGTGTGTAGATGATCATGGTACACCTAGGGTGATTTCAAGGGTTCAGAGGCCAGTATCCCTTTTTATGATTTCTACCATGCAGCTTAAGTGGTGCATGCAGAAGGGATCTCAGTTGTTTGCCATCACCATCAGTGAAAGAGAGGAGGATGTAAGGTAGGAACCTTCCCTTGATGACTATCTACTATTATAGGATTTTGTGGATGTGTTCCCATTAGAGCTTCCTAGTGTGCCACCACTAAGGGCAGTTGATTTCCATGTTGATCTTATGCCAAGAGCTAAACCCGTATCTAAAGCACCCTATAGGATGACCACCCATGAGCTTAATGAGCTTAAGATTTTGCTATAGGAACTTTTGAAGAAGGGACATATCTGACCTAGTGTGTCACCTTAGGGAGCACTGGTGATCTTTGTTAAGAAAAAGGATGGGTCACTCAGAGTGTGCATTGATTACCAGTAGTTGAATAAGGTAACTGTCAGGAACCGATACCCACTACCTAGGATTGATGACCTATTTGATCAATTATAGGGTGACTAAGTATTCTCCAAAATAGATTTGAAGTTAGAGTACCATTAGTTGCACATTGTGGAAAGTGACATCCACAAGATTGCATTCTGTACAAGATATGGTCACTACAAGTTCACAGTGGTACCTTTTGGTCTCACGAATGCCCCAGCTATATTTATGAGCCTCATGAATGGGGTATTCTGTACATTCCTAGGTTAGTTTCTAGTAGTGGTCCTAGATGATATATTAGTCTATTCTTGGGATGAGAAGGAACATGAAGAGCACCTATGACATGTATTGCAGCAGATAAGGGAGAATCAACTTTATGGTAGCTTGTTGAAGTGTGCCTTTTTCAAATGGGAAGTGCATTATTTGGGTCATGTGATATCAGGGGATTGGATCTCAGTAGACCCATCCAAGATCTAAGCCATCATGGATTGGTCAGCACCAACCAGTGTCACAGAGGTCAAAAGTTTTATGGGATTAGTAGGATACTATATGTGGTTTGTGAAAGGTTTCTCTAGGATAGCTCACCCTATTACCTCCCTTTAGAGAAAGAGAAAGGATTTTGAATGGACAAAAAAGTGTGAGGAGGCCTTTCAGAAGCTCAAGAGGGCACTCACTAGTGCACCCATTTTAATAGGCCCCGACCCCTCATTAGACTTTGCAGTATGCAAATATGCTTCCTTGGATAGAATTGGAGTTGTTCTTATGCAAGAAGGTTAAGCCATAGCTTACAAGTCTAGGAAACTCAAGGCTCATGAGCTCAATTACCCTACTCATGATCTTGAGCTTGTGGTAGTGGTCCATGCATTGGCACAATGGTGTCATTTCCCTCTAGGGCAATAGTTTGAACTTCATTCAGATCACCAGAGCTTGCAGTATATTTTCACACAACCAAATCTTAATGCTAGGCAAAGGAGATGGATGGAGTTTGTATGTGAGTATAATTTTGATGTACATTACATTAAGGGTAAGGAAAATATAGCAGCAAATGCCTTGAGTAGATGATGTCATGAGCTCACTTCCATGGTTAGAGGTACAGATTTGAGGGAGCATATTATGCACCACCTACCTGAGGATAGATTCTATGCAAAATTATGCCAGATAGTCCACTCTCAAAGACCTCTCGAGGGTAAATTTTTTTATTATTCATTGGATTCTAAAGGATTATTATGCTATAAAGGGAACATCTATGTAGCCTCCATAGGTGATTTACATGAGTTCATTATTTTAGAGGCTCATTGAGCACCTTATGCAACACATCCTAGAGTTAAGAAGCTCTATGCTGACTTAAGGTAGCTATATCATTGGTCAGGCATGAGGATGCAGATTACTAGTATTGTAGCCAAATGCCTAGAGTGTTATAGAGATAAGGCAAAACATGGACACCCAGGTGGACTCTTGCAGCCCCATGAGAAACCTGAGTGGAAGTGCGACACTATTTCCATGGATTTCATTGTTGGTCTTCTGATGTCTTCTCATTGCCACAATGCCATCATGGTGATGGTTGACACCTTGACCAAAGTTGCCCATTTTTCATCGATTCAGACTAGCTTCACCGCCCCTACAGTTGCACAAGTGTTCTTGTGAGACATTGTCAAACTTCATGGCATTCCTCGTAAGATCGTCTTAGATAGAGATTCCTTGTTTACATCATCCTTTTGGAGAGAATTACACGTAGCATTGGGTTCCAAACTCAACTTTAGCACTTCTTATCATCCTCAGACAAATGGATAGACAGAGAGGGTTGATTAGATTTTAGAAGATATGTTGTAGATGTATGTGATGGATAAATAGGTTAAGTGGGAGGAATACTTGCATCTTGCCAAGTTTTCCTACAATAATGGGCATCATTCTTCCATTGGTATGCCACCTTACCAAGCCTTGTATGGTAGACCTTGTAGGACACCCTTGAGTTGGGATAGGATTGAGGATAGAGTATCCATTGGACCATAGTTGGTCAAGGACATGGAACAACAAGTGACACAGATTAGGCAATGACTCAGAGAGGCCCAGGATAGGTAGAAGAAGTATGCAGATGCCAAGAGGATAGATAGGGAATACATGGTGGGTGATAGAGAATTCTTGAGGGTGAAACCTCATAAGAATCCAATCCGTTATAGAAAGGGCTCTAAGACATCTACTCGATTTGTTGGACCCTTCAAGATTTTGGAGCAGATAGGACCAGTCGCCTATCATCTAGCCCTGTCACCTAGCCTATAATTTATCCACAATGTATTTCATGTTTTTGTATTGCATAAGTATATATTTGATGAGTCTCACCTCATATATTGGGATGCTTTATAGTTGGAGTCAGATGGACAGATAGCCTTGGAGCCCATTCACATATTGGCTCAACGGACCCTCTCACTTTGGGGTAGGGAGCTAGACCAAGTTAGTCTAGTAGGACTGTTATGATGAGGTCATGATTTCATGGGAGGATGCAACATAGATGAGAGCACAGTACCCCTATCTTTTTGATGAACTCTAGGAGGAAGTTCATGCCTAGGGGGTGGAGGATGTGAGACCTCACCTCGACCCATCATAGCATAGATATTATATTTTTTTTTTGACTTAGGGTAGGATATCTCGACATGTATTTTGATACTTGATGGACAATAAATCTTGCTACCTATCTGATGATATTTACCTTGTGATTTTCCATTATGATCTATATTAAGACTTAATTGGCATAATCAATGAATTAATGGATATTTATTCAGTACTTCACTACTATGATAGAAAATGGAGTTATGTTGTGATTCAAAAATGCTTAAATTGATATTGCAGTTAGGAAAGTCAGTAATATACAGATTTTTGAGGCTTAAAGATTAAATGTTGGATGCAAATGATGGAGGATAGGAAGTTAATTATAAAATGTGTTATATGTGAATTGTCGAATAATGAAATTATCATGTGTCTTTACTTTCATATGTATTTTGTATGAGACTTTTCATTAGATTACTGATGCTCGAGTTTAGTGTGCAGGAAAGGAACCATGAAAACATAATGAGGAAACAAGGTATAAACACATGTTAATTTGACACTACCAAGGTGAATCTTTAGAAGATTCCTAAACCTCATTGTGATGTGTTTATTTTGTAAATGTGAGGTGTATGTGTGTAGTATATATTTCATGGGTAGATTTAGAACATGTCATGTGTGATGTATAGTGAATTTTGTGTGTGTCACTTGACACTTGTTCTCATTATGTGAAAATGACATGTTCTCTAAAGATGGATTATGTGGACACCTTATCTCAAGTTAAATTACTTAATTAAGAATTAGACTTATTGCCTTGATTTAGCAAGGGGAACAAAGGTTACTAGCATAGAAATCTTGAAACTGGACTTTACCTAGCATTGTGAGGGCCCAAAAGTAGCTCTAAGGTGAATTTGTGATGAAAATAAACCCTATACATGATAATACTTTAAGTTAGGAGGCTAATAGTGGCCACTAGGGTGCCTAGAAGACCTAGGAGACCCCAAAAAGAATGCATTTTATATTGAATCCGAAAATGGGAGTCTTATATGGAGGATTGGCCAAATTAGAAATCCACTTGCCCACTCTCTAGCTTTAGAGACATTTAGGGTTTGGAGGAAGAGGATAAGGAGCTCTACATCAACTTTCTTTGCCATTTCTTGGAGTGAGGTTAGTATCTATGATCCATGGTGTTTCTTCAGTGTATTGTAGATTTGATATGGTGTTTCTTCATTGCATTATAGATTTGATATGGTATAGATGTGGTTTTGGTGAAAAATCTTGTTGTATGTGAGAAGTTTTATGTAATTTCTTCCTTGAATCGTGTTTTGATCATGTTGTTTGGTTGTGTAAAATGGGTGTGAAGCATCACTCACCCTTGGAAGGGAAGAGATGCTTGGGTGAAGGGGTTAGTTGGGATCACTCATGTAGTTGAGAAACTCTCTCGTCTGTGGAGATGATTATGATGTGTTTCAACGGGTATGGACTTCCTGGTTCTTGCATTCTTGGGACGTATAAGGAGGTGTATGAAGAGGGAAGACATTGTTAAGCCTTGAAAGGGCATGTTACTTATGAGAATATGTAAATATATGTGATTCATGGATTGGAAATTCTCTTCATGGAGAGAACCCGCCTTCACCCTATATCTTGATTATATTTTTGAATCTATGTGCAAGCCTTGGGATGGGTTGTATTGTGTTGTGTTGAGTTGCGTTGTTATGGTTATGCTTGATTTGTGAATGTGAAGTATGCAATTGTTTGTGCCTTGTTTCCTCGAGCTCGGTGGCTGGCCTCCTTGAGGCATAGGATGGGAGGTGAGCCTCCATGGTTCCTCATTTTTGTCTCTCTTTTGCAGGTTTTTACTTGATGATCTTGGAAACTTGGAGCTCATGTAATCTTCCCAATTCATAGTAGAAGAAGACACTATTATTTTTGTATCGAAATGGAGGGAAAAATCCAACTTTTTATGTGACTATATTGTGTTGTGAGAGTGTTGTCTTGTTCTATTCCATTTCTCAATAGAGAGATTGTGAGTCATCTATGTATTGTGAAAAGATATTTATATTGTGTATATTTTAGAATAATTTTTTCACCACCCTATGTTCATGTATGACAAGTATGTAGTATGGAAGAAATGAGAGAACTTTGGAAGATAATTCTGTTGAATTGTCATTGTAGTTTCAATTTCTTGGATATGAATGCATTGAAGAAAGGGATTAAGTGTCATGATAGACATTAGAAAGATGAATAGGGGATCACCATCTTGTTATTTTTATTTCCTAAAGTCTCATATGAAAAATTTAGATGCATTTGTGTTCAATCTTGAATCATGATAAGTGTAGATTTTGTTTCTAATTGATAATGAATACGTAGTTATGATGGAGACATCACAAAAAAATAAGAATATTTGAAGTTCATAAAATTTCATGTAAAAGATTGTATTGTGTATATGATTGCAATTTAAGTTGATAGTGATAAGGCAATTATCATATATCAACCATAGATTCCACTATATGGAATAAGCATTGAAATACACAATGCAATGTTCAAATTATGTCAGCTCAGTTATAAGTAACCATAGAGAAAATTGTGAAGAAAATAAGGCAATAAGCTCAACTAAAGAAAAAACAAGTGCTTGTAGATGCATATCCATTTTCTGGAAAATGTATGAGCAAAATCAAATAAAGTCCCTTGCTAATACAAGCCAATAAAATAATAGGCCCTGAATAAGATAATAATATTTGAAATATTATAAGTGAGAAATAAATAATTTTAAAATCAACCTCCATTAATATGGTGTCAGTCCCATCAAAATAATAATAATTTCAAACTTTGCTGGAGGGGTGGAAGGACAAACAACCCCTTCCACACTTGGCGGCCTTACCTCTTTAGGGGGCATTTATTGTTTAGGAGGTGCCATAGGAGGTATGCCCCCCCTTCCCTCTCCCTTCCCACCTACCACCCATCCTCCCTAGGAGCCAAAATTGGGGAGGGACCCATAAAGATGGGAAAGCAACTGTGCAAGGTTTATAAACAATTCCCTTTTGAAACATAACTCACCTAGGAAGGAGAACCTATGCTTGGAAGTGGGGTAAGGAGTGGTTGGCTTTGGAAAATGTTCCATATCAAAACTTGAGGCATAATTAATTTTTGGTAGATTGAAAAGCCTAGTCAAAAGACATCGAATTGGTTAGAGATAATAAAGAATAATCCTAATAATAATAATAAAATGATTAATTAATAAAACAAAACAAAAAATTGGTTGGGTTTTTGCCTCGTAAATTTAGGGCATGACACCTATAGGGGTTTGGGGGCAGAACCCCCATGGTGGGGTCAAGGGAAGATGACCCTTGATGGAAGGGTAAGGTCAAGGGGTAGCACCTTGGAAGGCCAAAAATCACTTTATGATTATAAAAGGAATTGAGTGTTTTGTTTTTATTGGATGACATATTCTAGCCCTAATTTTTTAAGTGACATAAGTATTGCATAAAATTTCTTAGGGTTAGGGGTTTAATAATATATATGATGATTTTGAGTCACAAGGGATTAAAAATTGTAATTAGGCCGAAATCACTAGATAATAAAATTAGACTTGTTGTTTGGTGGATGTAGCCCAGGGATTGGGTGAACCATGCTAAATCTTTGTGTCTTATGTTCTTTTATGTATGCTTTATTCCTTTGTAATATTGGTTATATTTGCATGTAATTGTTATCCATGTCTCTCTAATCCTAATAGTGACTACTCAAGAATCGAGTGAGTTGTGACTTTAGTTAGTGGACCTTTTATCTAAAGCTTAAATTAGACCAAGTGTTACTCCACGGGGATCACCTGTGCTCTTCATGGAGAGGAAGGATGGATTGTTATGCTTATGTATTGACTATTGTAGCTTTTTCAATAACTTCTCTAGAGTTATAGTGATAGAGAAAGGGGAAGAAATTTATTTGGATGGAGAAGTGTGAAGAGGCCTTTAAGAAGCTCAAAGCACTTTTGACCAGTGTACCTAACCCATTAGGTAATTTTGTAGTGTACGCTAATTCCTCTCTAGAAGCGATTTGAGTAATTCTTATGTAGGAAGGACATATGATTTCTTATGAGTCTTTCAAGATCAATTATCATGAGCTAAATTATCCCACATATGATCTTGAGTTAGTGATAGTTATTCATGCCTTAGCGAGACATAAACATATTTTGTTGGTGCATTCTTTTGAGCTTCATAGCGATCATTGTAGCTTATAATATATCTTCGACCAAGCTAATTTGAATGCTAGGTAGTGGTGATAGATGGAGTTTCTATGTGAGTATGACTTCCAAGTGAAGTATATTCAAGGCAAGAATAATGTAGTAGCTAACACTTTGAGTCACAAAAGACACGATATATCAACATTGGTTCTTAGTGTAGACTTGAAGACTCATATATTATAAACACTTCCTACATATATTTAGTATTAGGATGTGAGTGTATAGAATTCTTTGGATAGAACTTTGGAGGGCCAATTTTTAGGATATGTTTTAGAGTCAGATGGCCTGTTGCATCACACAAGGAAAATTATATACCAAAATTTGATGATCTTAGTACATTAGTCATGTTTGAGGTTCATCATGCACCTTACTTGATACATCCAAGTGTTAAGAAGATGCATGTAGAATTGCAACAATAATATTATTGATGTGGTATGAAGTGTGGAATTGTTGATTTTGTGGCTATGTGTCTTGAGTGTAAGAGAATTAAGGTAGAACACCAACATATAACAAGGCTTTTACAACCTAATCTCATTCCTTCATGGAAGAGGGATATTATTTCTATGCATTTAATTATGGGGTTTCCCATGACTCCCCATAGACACAATGCTATTATGGTAATTACTGATCGATTGACTAAAGTGGCACAAGTTTCCATGATGAATTTATCCTATACTGTAGCTTTAGTAGCCAAAGTATTTATGCAAGATATTGTGAGATTACATAATATTCCACGGAAGATTATTTTTAATAGGATCTTGTATTCACACCTACATTTTGGATTTCCTTGTAGCATGATCTTGGAGCACAACTTAACATCAACTCAACATATCACCCTAAGATCGATGGTCAGAAAAAGAGAGTTAATCAGGTTTTAGAGGATATGTTGAGGATATGTGTCATGGAGTAATAGGTTGTGTGCATTTGAGATCATGTGACCACAACATAAGATATAAAGAAGAAATATGTAGATGCTTGTAGGACTAATAAGTAGTTTATAGTTGGGGATAAAGTGTTCTGTAGAGTGCATATGCAAAAGAATTTGATCCATTATGGAAAGGGTTTGAATCTAGCATCTCAATTTGTGGGTTTGTTTGAGATTCTTGAGATGACAAGTCTAGTTTCCTACCATCTTGCATTATTTCCCAACTTAGCTCATGTTCATGATGCTTTCCATGTTATGTACTTAGATAACATATTATCGATGTGATAGTTGTTCTTCATTGGAATGCATTATAGGTAGGGGATAAACAACTAGCTTAGGAGCATGTTCAGATACTTCAGTGGCAAGATTTGATCCTCAAGGGTTGAATCATAAAGCAAGTAAGGGTCTAATGGGACCATATAGATGAGTCATCAATGACTTGGGAGGATGCATACAGATTATTAGATTTATATCACTGCTTTTTTATAGGCTTCTAGGAGTAAACCTAACTCTAGCAGGGGTTGACATAGTGCCCACCCTTAGTTTGTTTTCATTTTATATTGATGAACTCTTTTAGGCCAGTTTTTATGCAAATATGATTTGATTTAGTGGTACTTGGTTTCTTGGTTGGTTGACACTACTTCATGTTTGATTCATATGTACCATGAGATACTTGAGACATTATATGTGTTTATTGTTGATCATGATTATTTACTTTTTTGTGGGTATTTTACATGTTTTCACATAATGATTACATTTACTTTCATTATGATGGTTATATGGATGATGTATATAGATTTTTAGTTACTTACCCCATACTTGCATATGCATGGTGTATATGCTTATTTTACCTTTTTATTTGACATATCTAATGTGGTTGAGCAAGGGAGTTGTAGTCACCTATAAGTCATGATCTACATGATGCACCACTCTCTACCATTGCATGTTTAGTTAGATGTATATGCATATGTACATGCTTGTATTTTATATAGGTTGCACGTATCTAGTATTGACTTCCTTGAATTACTAGTATGAGCATGCTCTATTGTAATATCGCAATGGTAAAAGAGGGGAGATAATGTTTAGGTCCAAATCCCAAACTTGAGCCTATTATTGTTTAGAGACAAAGGACCTTATCTTATTTACCACCCATTTGAATTTGTCAAGGTGACATGAATTTGTGAACTTAACCCTTGAGCATGATTTTATACTTTATTTTAGTCAACTTCTTGTTGGAGTGTGTTGTGTATTTTGTGGTTTTATGTGTATTTATTCAGCCTAGAAAATTAATTAAATTAATTAATTGATGAGAATTTAGAAAAGAGAATATTAGAATTTTATGATATTTAATTTTAAAAACTTAATTAAAATTCTTAATTTGAGAATTAAAAAAGTAATTAAAATATCAAAGATCAAATATGGCTTGATCATAATTATTTAATTAATAAGAATAAATTTAGAGTTGCACTTAATTACTAGGCTTTAAATATTAGTAATTAAAATAATATATTTTCTAAAAGTATCACGCTCAATTAAATAAAGTGGGAAAAATAAATAAAGTAGTATTCTAATTTATAAATACATTAAGTGTGTATAAGAGGATTAGATAAATAATAGTAATTATTAATTAATGAAGTAAATGGATTCTTGTATAATTAGAGAATATAAACCTTAAGTAGGGTTAGAGCTCTTTATTAGAGGATTCTTGTTCATTATTCCACACACAAGTTTTGCAAGAACAATTTCGCAGTTGAAGAAAATGAAATTGGTTCAAGTTTATGAGGATTGGATTGCAAGACTTCACTAGATTATCAGTTATTGAATTGAGGTAGGGTTTGGAAATCCATTATGGAAAATTATTATTGTTATTTATTTCCCTCATGCTTGCCATGATGAAATTGTTTTGTTATAATTTATGGAACTTTGAAACAATGTTGATTTACACTTAGAAAATGGAAACAAAACTCTTGTTGATTTGAAACCTCTACGAGATTTAAACAATAGATCTATATTGTTGAGAGTTCTACTGAGAAACTAGAACAAAATTAAACAGTAGAATTTTACCAATTAGGGTTTGAAAGAAAAACTCAAACAACAACGCTCATTAGAAATTATTAGACAATTCTTCTATCATGTATTGCATTTAAATTAAATTCTTCAATTTAAACCGTTGCTAGAAAAAAAGAAAAAAAAAAGTAGAAGATTTCAATGAATCTTCATTAGCTGGGAAAAGTTTCCCTATCAACTATTGTTATAGATCTGGTTAAAAAAATGCAAAACAATAATTTATAAATATTATTGTATTTTTTTAAATATATATATTTTTAAATTAAAATTAATTTAGTGGGAGGTGGGCCATGACCCTCAACCCCAATATGCACCAAGAGGGTTGTCATAGCAGCTGAGGCTACTGGGGCAAACAAGGTTGTCGCAACATCCAAAGGTATCACGGAAAACCAAGGCTGCCATATTGACCCAAGCTATTGTAAGCATGCCTTTATGGTTGTTGTTGTAGTCTTTCCCCATTTGGGGATATATATATATATATATATATATATATATATATATATATATATATATATATATATATATATATATATATATATATATATATATATATATATATATATATATATATATATATATATATATATATAATTTTTTATTTTTTTTAAATTAATTAATTTAGAAATTGTTTAATAAATTTTATTATATTTTAAATTAAATTTAATGTTATTAAATTTTCAAAATAATAATAATTTTAAAAGGGTAATGATTATTATTAAGTTTTTAAATTATTTGAAACATATTATGTAGTTGTTCAAATTTTTGAAAAATATATATATAATAATTTATATTACATTAGTTTAATAAATATTTATATTGTTAAAAATCATGAAAGAATATTTATATGTATTCTAAGGAATATAACTAATATTTATTTGTAATGTCATATTGGGAATTATAGAGTTGAACACTATGCGAAATTGGAAACTAAGTACTTTTAGTTAAATACTTGCATGGTGAAATTATAATTACAATAATTCAGAATTATTTAACCTTACTTTGGTTTTAATCTCAATTGAATTAATGAAATTTTATACAAACAATAATACATTGATACGATTAAAAACAAACTTTAGAGAAATTATCAAACCAATTATATGACTAGAAATAGATATGTTTTACTATGATTGTTATGATGTTTAATCTTGTAATGGTTTGAGAATCCCTTGTAGTTGGTTAGTTTAGGATTGTATACCAAAGGTTAGGAATGTGATAGATTGTTTACAATGGTTTATGTCATGAATATTTTATATGTTTTTAACTGTGAAAATCAACTATTTTATGAGAATCTCGTATCATTTGATAACTTGATGAATCATTGAGATGACTTGGTTTGAGAACCAATGGTATTTTTTATTTTCTTTTATGGGACTGAATGTGACTATTGTGTTTTTATGAGATGCATTTGATTTATGAGATTGGGGTAGGTTATATTTGTGTATAGTGAGAAGTGGCATGCAACTGGGGTTGGAGTCCTAAAGTGGCTACTAGGGTAAATCAATGTAAGTTATCTTAACAAATGATAACATTTACATTAATGGGGTTAAAATGGATTATAAAGAGTCTTCCTTTCCCATGCCTTGGGTGCTACTACAGGTTGTGATGGGACTGGGAGAAGATGCTTGGTTCCAACCTTGCATAGTTAGTTTCCTTGTCTATATGAAAGGATTTCTAATACTGCATAGAGTCATTAGGGGACTAGGATCTAGAGAGACTACCACGGTAACCTTAAAGTTGGATCATGTGACGATACTTTCCTATATACATATTAGGTTCCTGCATGTTTTTGGTTGCCTCTAGGATTAGATTTTTTACTTTATTGTAAATGAGGTACCTTTGAGATAGAGAGATTCCCTTACCTAGATTTGTGGATTGTTATCCATTTAGGACTTGACATTATCTCCTCAACATAGTGAGAGTGGACCACTTAAGTTCCACAAGGTTGGTTGGTAGTGATTATTTTTCCATTGAGATTCGATAGTTGAGCACCAATGCAAGATGCAACTTCTTGTAGTTGTACTATTCTTTCTTCATAAGAAACTTGTTGCCATATTCAATAGATGTATTCTTTATTTGGACATTATATATTTTGAGATCCTATGGGATTGTGAATTTTATATGTTGTATTATTTTATTATTTCATGCCCTATGGCATGTGTAGTGGATGGTTATGCATTCTAGATATTCCATGTGGCATCCTATGTACTTTATGTGTTCTTTTATGGGATCTTGTATATGTGGTTTATCTATGGACATGGACTTTTCATATTTATTAAACTTGTCGTAATAAAACTTTCATTTGTATAATTCAATGTTATGAAACCATTGAGAGATGTAATTATGATTGTATTGCTTATACCTGTCACCTATCTATGTGTCATATTGCCACAAGCCCACATAGATGAGCAAGGGAGGGTGAAATAAAATAATTTGAAGCACCAGAACAAATAAAATAGTGATAGAAATAGCATGTAAAACACTCCTAGTCTTGACTATAGAGCCCTAGTGCTCATTTTGACAGTTATCAACTACTATAAATACTATGTAGCATCTACCTACATCAGCAACTATAGGTTTTGACATAGTTGCACCCTTATTTAGTCCTGTTGACATCTTCTAAGGATACATTGTTGACTTCCTCCATGATGTCCATAAGAGAAGTATGCCCCAAAATTATATATAATTGCATCCTCCATGAGGAGCACAAGACTAGTGATAGATCCCCCTACTAGAACTTAGATATCCACCTTGAGATAGGTGATTGCCTCTCTCACCTAAAATTACATGCCTACCCTCTTGAGGTGATGGAACCATGCCCACTCTATTGACCATGTGAATTGCATTGCCTACCTGATGCAAGAGCATCTTGGGTACTTTGGCAATCTTGCATCAACCAAAAATGTTTCCTTATAGTTGTTCATGTATGTTGTTCGAGGAATGCCCTTTGTTGTTCATGTTTTCTTTTTTCATAAATTTGGCTACTTAATCTAGACCTATTGTGGATCCTTGTCCTATGTTCACAGGAACTATTTTTTCCATATGTTGGAGTTATCATTTCTCTTTTCTTGTGGTGTATTCTTTCCTAGCAGCTTGAGTAACGTATATGTTTGGCTTTGACGAGTTCACATGTGGTATCAAGGATCTTTTTGTCCTTGTAAATTTTTCTTAGGTCATGTGTGGACCTATCCTTGTCCCCAAAAATGTTCTTTTTCTTAATTGTAAGGTCAATGATTTCTCCTTTGGGACAGGGCCTGTATTTTATAATAATTAACCTGAGAGGTTGACTTGTAGTCTTGTTGGCTATATATTTTGAGATATAGGATTAGCAAAGTAATCCATGAAGTTATATAGATGGAAAACATTAATATTTGGCTCTATAATCCCAAGCTTCTAAGCTCATAAATTATATTTTGAATTTTTGTTGCTGCAACCAAGTAGGCCTTATGCCTAGCATGTTAATTGATGATTGTCTCATTATATTTGTATTGAATCCTATATAATTTCTTGTAGTTTCTCCTATACATTATCTTTCATGTGTAACTCTTAGTGAGGTTAGCTTTGGATTTCCTTCCATTGGCATCCTATCCTTGTGTCAGGCGGTATCATAGCAAAGGTTTCTTTCCTTGTGAAGTTTTAGATTTTGGAGAACCTTGTTGTGGATTCGTTGTAGGGTGGAAAATTGAGTTTCTGACCTATAACTTGCAGAAGGTAACAATTCTTGCAAGAACTATGTTCAAAATGATTTGAAGTAGAGGAAATTTAGATAATGCTATTACAGACATGTTGAGAAATTTTTTAGCTAGACTTGAAGATGTTGAAACAACCCAGAGAAGAGGGTACATCTTGATGATTTTAGTCATGAAAAAGAAGCAATAAATCACCTATTCATGAAGCTGAGGTTGAACAAGATGAAGAAATAATCTTGAGAGCCTTTATTAGAGTGGATTCTAAATCTTATTTTGAACTTTCTTGCTATAGTAGAAAGGTGGATATGGATGCCTTATTCGATTGGATCTCTGAGATTGGAAAATTCTTTGATTATGAAAGTATTCATGAGGACATATACGTGAAGGTAGCAACTACAAATTTGAGAGTCCATACTTCTATTTGGTGGGAATACTTGTAGACTAATAGACATAGAAGATAAAAAGAAAAGATCATGACTTCAGTACAGATGGTTGGTAACTTGAAAAAGAAATTCTTTCATGTTGATTATCAAGTTAATTTGTTGAGAAGAATGCAAAATTTGAGACATAAAGATATGATTGTGAAAGATTATACTGAAGATTTCTATAAGTTGGATATTAAATTTTGACATGTTGATGATGAGGTTGAAAAGTTTGTTAGTTATTTGAATGGCTTAAGGACTTATATATAAGATGAAATTAGCTTTGTAAAGATGAAAAGAGTTGATGAATCATATTTGTATTCCCCAAGAGATGAAGAGATATTGACAAAGAAATGTGAACATAAATAGAGAGCAAAAGGTGGAGGATTTTAGAGGAGTAGAGGTAGATCTTACAGAGAAAGTAGTAGATCTAATAGTACACATCATGAAAAAGGTAAATTGGAATGAAAAAAGGATAATGATAACAAGGGAAGAAAGAGATAACTACACTAGAGATAATTCTTCTACTTATCCTAGGAATAACAATAATGAAAAGAGAGAAGATAGATCTTAGTTTAAAGGCACTTGTTTTAAATTTGGAGAAGGACATCGAGATTTTGAATCTACATTTTTTGGAAATAAGACATGAAGTAGTAGCAAAAATGCTTGATTCAAGAGGAAGCTATTTATCCTTTGAATGGACTTGAGAATGGAGAGAGCCTGAAAATGAGAAGAATCTTCTAAAATGAGCAATTGGAAAATGAACCTATTTTAGGAAAAGTCTCTTTAAAACCATATGTAAGATTTAAGGAAAATGTTGCAAAGTGATCATAGACAATGAAAGTTATGATAATTTGGTAGTTGAGGAGTTTGTAACTAAGTTGAAGTTGCAGAGATTGAAACACCCTAACCCTTATCACATTTCTTGGAATAAGGATGAGTATAAACTACTGGTAAGTGAACAATACCTTGTGAAATTCAAGATTGGAATTACTTTGATGAATTTTTGTGTGATATTATGCCTATGGATTGTTGTCATATTCTTTTGGGGAGATCTTAGTAGGACAATAAAAAATATTTACATGATGGTAGATTGAATCAATGTACTATTTAGGCTAATGGTAAGAAACAAGGATTGTTTACTTTGATTGAGAAACCATAAGAGAATCACTTTACTACGGTTAGAATTTGCTTGGTTGAAGGAAATTAGTTTGTTATGGAAATGAAGAGATAAAATGTTGTCTTTGTTTTGATTCCTAGAAAGATTGAGAAATAAGATGAACTTGAGCATGCACCTAAGGTTAGACCTTTTTTGACAAAATTTCAAGATATTATTTTTGATAATGTACTCAATAATTTACATCTTATGAGAATTATAAGTCATTATATGGATTTGATACCTAGAGGTGGTTTGACTAACAAGCACCACATAGACTAACACCTTCAACGAATGAAGAATTGAATATAAAAGTACATGCATTTCTTCAGAAGGGTTTGATTCAAGAAAGTTTGAGTCCTTGTGAAGTGCCTATTATATTTACCTTTAAGAAGAATGGAAAGTGGAGAATGTGTATTGATGCTAGAGCTATAAATATGATAATAGTTAAGTACATACTTCCCTTGCCTAGGATGGATGACATATGGATCATTTGAGTGGAGCAAAATATTTTACAAAGATTAATTTGAAGAGTGGATATCATCTAATTAGAATCATAGAAGGAGATGAATGAAGGATTTCTTTTAAGACTAAGGAAGATTTGTATGAGTGGTTGGTTATACCTTTTGGTTTGACTAATGCACCTAGTACTTTAATGGGATTAATGAATGAGGTTTTGAAGAAATTCTAGGATAAATTTGTGATTTTTTACCTTGATGACATACTAATCTACATTAAGGAAAAAGAAGAGAACCTAATTCATATTAGACAACTGTTGCAAGGTTGAAGGAGGAAACGTTAATGATAAACTTGAAGAAATATTCTTTTATGAAAGAGGAGATTTTGTATCTTGATTTTGTGATTTCTACTAATGGTTTGAGGATGGATCTTGAGAAACTAAAAGATATTCTTGAGTGGCCTAGACTTTAGAGTGTTATCAGAAGTTAGATCATTTCATGGATTAGAAAGTTTATATAGAAAAGTTTATTAGAAGTTTTAGTTTAGTTTTTAATGTTATGACAAAGATGATGAGAGGTGATAAAAATGAGTTTCTATGGACACATGGAGCACATATTAGCTTTGAAACATTAAAGGAAAAGATCATAAGATTACATGTTCTTGCTTTGCCTAATTTTACTAAAGTTTTTCAAGTTGATTGTTATACTTGTGGAAGTGCAATTAGAGCTATTTTGAATCAAGAAGATAAGCCTATAACCTTTTACAATAAGAAATTGAATGATGCTAAGAAGAAATATTTAGTTTATGATAATGAATTCTATGTTATTATTCAATCCTTTAATAACTAGAGACATTACTTGATGCCTAGAGAATTTGTGTTGTAAACTTGTCATAAAGCTTTGCAATATTTATAAAGTCAAAATGAGTTGAATTAGAGACATATGAAATGTGTTGAGTTTATGAAAAACTTTTTTTTTTGTTGAAGCATAGAAGTGTTGGAAATATAAGAGGAGTAACTGAGAGGGGAGGGGTGAATCAATTACTACAAAAATAAATTCCAGATCCCTTAGATGTTAGTACAAAATGCAAATAGATAATTGAATATTGTTGAAGCTTGAGAAACACACAGAATGGTGTAACTTGGTAGTAACTAGATTAGCTTGGTAAAAGATTAACTTATAAACCATTAGATGTTATATGTGATTACCATTACTTAACTTAGTTGCAAACACATAAAGAAAATAGCATGAACACATTTGACACTAGGATTCAACGTGGAAACCCAATTTGGGAAAAACCACCAATAGCAACTAGTTACTAATTTTCACTCTTCTGAAGTGAGCCCTGTTATGAGCCAACCTTGTTAAAGGTTACAAAATACACTATTAGGTGTGATCCTATTAAAATATTTAATCCTGTTAGGAGTGCCCTGGTTAGAGGTCTTGAGAACAATTTAATGGAATTGCCACCTTGTTAGAGGATTTTCAAATAGTTGTTAAACCAACTCTGTTAGGAGATTTAGATCATTGCTACAATGGTTAGAGAGTAACAATGAGATGACATGATTTGACTACAACTAATTTTCTGATTTCAGATCTCTGTTCTGGCTTGTACTTGATCCTTCTTGATCAAATATGGCTTTCTTGCACTACAAGGATTTTCTACTTATCCTTCAAATTCACCTCCTCTTCTCAGCAATAGATCTTCAATCATATCATCATAATTCACACATTCTCTTGCACTTTTTCTCACACACTTGAAATCACAACTTGACCTTATACTTATAAATTCCACTTTGTCAAGTTGGCTCAAATACAATTTACAATAATCAATATTCATCACCATAGTCAATTAGAATCAATAGATATGTCAATTAAGATTTTTGCAAAAAAATAAGAAAATCCTTCGTTAGCCAACCCTGCTCGGTAGAAACTAACTCTAAAATGATTTCCTTTGTTAACCAACAGAAGCTTGGTTAACACTGCAAAATTACGAAAATCCTTTAGCAACCAAATGAGCTCGGTTAGCACTAGTTCCATCCAACTTTCCTTTGATGCTTGAGTGAGCTTGGTTAACACCCACTTTCTACAGCTTGCTCTTTGATGCTCGAGTGAATTCAATAGACACTACCTTCTAAACTAGGCAAACACAAAAATGCTTGGTAGACACTAAGAACTGTCTTCATTTCCTGAGTGAGCTTGACATATACTGTCTGATAATGATTATGACATTTGTGTAACATCAAAGACAACACACAATTAATCAATTATATCCAACAAGAAGTTGATAGTCTAATAGAGTAGTACATGCTTTGAGTAGGAGAAGAAGCTTGTTAACAGAGATGAGAGTTGAAGTGCTTGTTATTGATGATATGAAAAACTTGTATGAAACTAATTCTAATTTTGCATAACCTTGGAAATATTGTAAGAATCATGACACTAATGAGAAATATTGTTAATCTCAAATTGGTTTATACAAGTGAGTGTCAACACACTTAGCCAATTATTTAGTTCATGTCAAACTAGTAATAGATGTCGATCACAACATGTAAATATTAGACCATGCCGAGTTACAATGAGTGTCGAGTCACTCAAGTTTTGAGCAGATAGACCATGCTGAGTGATTTAGGATCTGAGTGAATAGTGGATGTTGAGTGATGCAGGTGTCATGTCATAGTATACAGAACAATGCATGTCGAGCATCAAAGACTTCATATGCTGAGTGACATAATTTTGACATATTTGTTAGTAATGGCACAAAAAATTATGTAAACCATTTTTGAGCTGACTTAAGATTATATTTTGATATGTTGGAGATAAGGACAAACCTATATTTGGATTCCCTATGCAGTTGCATGCAACCAATCAGAAAAAGGAAGGTTTAAGTGGCAAAATGGATGAATCTCAATTGTAGATTTATACCTAACCCTAAGCCACTGAAGTCTTCATAAGGAGGAAAAAGCCCTAAAATTTTCATGATAGAGAAGAGTGAATGTGGAAGAAATTGAATGAGCAAACAAGATAGTTTGCATGCAAAGCATTCAAGGTGACTCAGAAGTTGTGATGAAAGAATGAATTGTAGAATTAGTTAGAGAGGAACGGAGAATAGAGAAAAGGATATAGAATTAAGACATCTGATCATGAAGGATCAATAAGATATTGTGTAGAGGTGATTTTTTTATTAGGCAAGCAAGTGCCAATCATAGGATCTATGCTAAGACATTTTAATAGGTGATTTCAGTTAAATCTCTTAATAGAGTAGTCCTAACAGGCTGTATGAAATCCTTTAACAAGGTGCTTACTTAGTTGTAAATTGAAGTCCTCTAACAAGGAACACTTCTAATAGGGTATTGAAATCCTCTAACAAGGTGAGACCTAACAGTCTTTGTAAGCCTTTAGCAAGGCATACCTTTCACAGGGTAGATCATATGTCATGGTCAAAATGTTGTAACGTTCATTGGATACACTTTATTGTTGTAGTAGTGAAGATTTTTTGGTGTCATCCCCACCCTAGTTTTACCTTCTCACTTGGAGGGTTTCTGGGTAATCATATATGGTGTTATGTGTGTGAATGCTTGCATGGTCATATGTTTTAGATGCATATACTTTACATGTTATTTCAGCTTACTTATGCATGTAATGAATGAATGGTGAAAGTTTTATGGGTCTAAGGTTAAACTACTGATTCACCCCACCTTCCCACTCCCCCTTAGAAGTTTACTCTTTCCTCTTGTAATTCCAATAATTGGTATTAGAGCCTAGTTCTCTTAAAGAGAAGCTTTGCAGCTTTGAGGAAGATCTTGAAATGGAAATCTACAAGTTGGGAAAGACTACTGAAAACCAAGAGATTGTTATACATCTCATACTATATCAATTGAATGAAGAAAGAGAAGCTTTAAATAGGTCCTTAAAGAGAAGGAAAGAGATTGTTATTGCTGAGAATGACACACTATACAAAGAGATAGACACTACCATGCTATTTGTAGATGGTGACTCCAATGAATTTGATGCAGAAGCTATAGATCTAATGGAAAACAATAGAATCCAAGCTGAGGAAATCAAAAATCTCAAGCTAGATCAATAATCACAAGCTATACTGCTATGTGAGGAAACTAAACAATAGAAGAAAGCTATGGAAGACAAGGCCATGATTAAAGAAAACAAACGAATTATGGCCAATAGATTGGAAGAGAAGTCAATAGAGCTAACCAAGATTTCCAACATGTAATTGGATACTCTAAGCCAAATGATGAATGTCAACTATGAATCAAATGTCAAGTACATTGAGATAACTACATTGAAGTTGTAGAATGAACAATTGTAGAGTGACCTAAAGAGAGAAAAAGGAATTTTTTGAAAGTTTCAATAAACCAAATGAAGCCATCAAATACTTTGAGCAATTGTTGAGATCCCCTAGATCCAACAATGATACATTAGGACTGGGATACAAAAGCACTGAAGAAGGAGAATCATCCAAAGTTGCTAAAGAAAGGAACACCAAAGGTAAGAAATACAAACCTACTTGTCATAATTGTGGTAAGAAAGGACATAATACTAATATGTGTAGGAGCAAGATTACAAATTAGAATGTCAAGCCTAAAAACATGACTCATTGTCATAAGTGCAACAAGCAAAGTCATCAAGCACATGAATGCAAAACCAGGACCATGCATACACAAAGATTTGAATGATATTGCTACAATTGTCAGAAGTATGGACATAGAGCTTTTGAATGCAAATCCAAATCCATGTGGTCATCAAACAAGTCAACAAAGGTAAGAAGCAATGGGAACTCCTACCATTGGGATTATAATACAAGATATAGTTGTCATTATTGTCAAGAATATGGACATGTTTCTAAGAATTGTATTAGTACACACTTCAGTGGCAATTACAAAAGATGGGTAAGTCAAACTACATGTTTTAGTTGTTTAAAGATTGGTCACATTAGTAAGTACTATCCAACTAGGTCAAAGGCACCAAGTTGTGAATTTGATAAGGGTAAAGGCAAGGTAGATGTTGAACACATTAGAGATGAGAAGAACAAGACATGGAAAAATAAAGGAGTTCACAGCACATCAAATGGAGAAGGGATCACTTCACCCAATAGGTCAAGTGATCACACCTTATCAAACTAGGCAATCAAGAGGTATGTGAGATTGATACTTAAAGGTTATATTATACATCAGTTCCAAAAGGATATAGTACTAAAAGACTAAATTAGCATGAACAAAGATGCAAGATGTTAGAAATCCAAGATAAATCTTAAAGTTTTTCATGTTGTTGTCGAGTATGAAACATTCCTGTATGTGTCAAGTGGAATGTAAGAAGATGCTAAGCTATCAATCTAACTAGGCAATGATGAGCTCATAGTAGCTATCAAGTAATGGAAACATCAATAAATGTTGAATCAACTCAAAATTGGTTGATGCCAAGCTTACAATTGTGTAAGCACTCAACATTAAATGCAAGGTTTTCGAAGGGTATATGATCAATTTTTTCTCATTATTCATCATTTCAAATTCAAGAAAGAGCAAGCAAAGTAGAAGGTAATTCAAAAACCTATTCAAAGAATTTGCAAAGATTCTAGCATTGATTTCATGCCAGCTCATCAAATTTCACAAGATATTTATCAAAAGTCGAGCTATGCAGTTTTAATTTTCATAAGCCCTAGTTTGAAAGTATGGCATCTAGTTCAAAAAATGTCAAAGGGAAGGAGGTTTTAAATGTTCAACTTGTTAGTAATGAAGTTAAACAACCTATGTTTTAAGCCATTCTTGAAGCCTATAAACGAAACCCTTCTAGCGCATTACCCATAATCTGGCAAAATATAATAATGGTGCAAGATGTGAGGAGATGCTATAACTACAAAATTGGCAGCATTAGAGACATGGAAATAAGGGATACATACAATAGATTGTGTGAAAATGGTGTTTTGAAAGAGGAATACAGAATTGTAGAGAGAAAGGGTTTAACACGAGCCCTAGATTTTTCTAATTTATTCAAAATAGAGTGGATTCAAATTGTGTTTAGCCAAATTCATGATGGTTCTTTATGGCTAAAGGGAGGACCTATCAAAATATCCAAGAGAATAATCCATAGGGTTACTAGCTACCCAACCCTAGATCGACCAAAGACACTTAGGAGTGATTCCAAGGAAGTCGTTGAAAAGAATACTAGAGCAAAATGGAATAAGAGAAGCATGACAATAGATATAATTGCTGATCCATTGTTAAACTTTGTTGTAAGGGTAATCTCACACAAATTCTATCAATCTAGTAGATTGAATAGTGTACCTTATATAGCTATGGATGTTGGTTATAAGATTGTAAAGAAAGATCATACATATGATCTGGTAGAGCTACAATTACAACTGATGGAGAACCTTGGAGCAATCAGGAAAGCCAAAAGTACACAATGCAAGTTTGGTTTCATGCTAGTTTGTATATTCTTTTATGTGTAGAATGCATTTCCCTCATTTGGTACAGTAGGATGGAAGACAAATAGATCAATTGTAGTGCAAATTAATGAGTGCATTGAATAGCTAGGAGAAAACTTTGAATCTATAATGGCAAGTTACTTTGAAGATTTCAAGCAGTCGATGAAGGAAAGGATGAGGATACCAATTTCCTTAGTTGACAAATACTATTATGATGTATATTTTCTTTTTGGTGCTAACTTCACATTTGTACAAGTTGCCACACCAAGGGTAAGATGGTTGAGACCCTTAGGGTATGAGATAAATGTTGATAAAGCCTCAGCAACCATCACAACTCTACTTGCCAAAGAAGTAGACAAGACTGCTAAAGTTTTTGGAAACTATGAGATGGTGAAATCAAAGATTTCCATGGAATTAAAGACTGCCTCCACAATCAAGAAAAAGGACAAGTTGGTAAAGAAATTAAAAGCCAAATTTGTAGATGTTGTTGAGGAGGAAGATGAAGAATATGAAGAGGAAGAACAAACTCAAGCATAAGAACCTCTAGGTTTGACGTAAGGCATGGGAGAAGACAAAGAAGAAGAGGAGACTATAGCTATTGAGGGAGAAGAAGCTAAGGAAGCACATACTACTACTGAGTCAAAGAAGAGGAAGGCTAAGGCACAACATGTGACAAAGGCAAAGAAGATTGTCAAACCTAGCCAAGTCAAGCCCACTACACCTACCACCAAAGCCAACACATGTGCAAATACTCAAAAGACCAAGGAAAAGTCAAAGAAAATAGAGCAAGGTGGATAGTAGCTAAAAAGACAAAGAAGGAAGTATGTGGTTCAACCAGATTTTGATGAAGAGAAGACATAATCAGATGATAACAATCAATTCAAGGTGGTAAGTCACAATCCTCTCCTTGATCTGGAGAACTTGTGTGAAAATGTCAAGAGTAATACTAATTTATCTAGTTTTAGACATATTGATTTTGATAAATTGGGCAAAGAAGAGAAAACTCAAGTGGAAGAGGCATTATATGTCATGATGTCAAAGTTTAAGAACACTCCACTAGAATTTTCCAACTCAATACCAAAAGACCTATATGATATTGTTGAGCAAAACTGGCATCATTATCTAAATGTGGAAATACAAACCAAGGAAACAATATTAGCCCAAGTAATGCCAGAGTTGTCAAAGGGAAAAATTGCTAAGGCTATTAAGAAATATGCAGTTAGGTTTACACCTAAATATAGAGCCTTCAACATTCTTCAAAACAACATTGAAGATGTGCTCAAGAAATCAACTCAAATATGGAAACTTATCTATGGGTTGACCACTATGAAGGAAGGAGAAACTGACCCTTTAGAGGGTAAACATGATGATAAATATGATGACAAAGGTAATATAGTTGGGGAAGAGATAGAAAACCTAAAGGATGATAAGGCAATAGCTGAGCAGTAGCAAGATGAATAGAGTGTGCAAGACACACAAGTGCCGAGTGTCAGCCCTCCCCATGTCATAGTTACTGAGACTATTGTAAAGGATGTTCCTGATGAATTGACATAGAAAATCAATCCACTTACTATAGAAGATTTGAAGAATATACTAGATTAGTCTACACTCCACACTAAACTTTGTGAAAACCTAGTTTTGGTTAGTGTAGAAGAACTACAGAAGGTAATGACTAAAGTCACAAGGGAAAAGTTGAATCCACAAGTACCACCTTCAATCCCTTTAGTTACTCATGTATAACCATTGGTTCAAACAATAGTAGACACATCCACCAAGGTTGATACAAGTATTGAAATTGATACAATTGAGAAGAAGGTAGAAGAGAAAGATACTACTATAGGTCAATAGTAGGAAATAGGACAAAAAGATTCATCTTTACCTACATCACAAGAACAAGGTGCTAGCCAAGTCATAGTGATAGACCAGGGAAAGCTTGAAGAGAGTAAGCTCACACCAAAGGTGAAGGAACAAGTGGCCATCCAAGTATTGGTAGCCTTACCAGCATCTGCTACTCCTTCTACACAAACTCTTTAGAGGCTAAGCATAGATGCTACCCTACTGTAGATATCACTGCCAAGCCTAAGCTCATCAAAGGTAGAAAAGGTAATCCATTATGGAGACATAAGCCTTGATGAAGACATTGTTATTCCAAAGTATGACTATGATACTATAACATTGGATCAAATAGGCATTTTGCAACAAGCCTTAGAAAGGAAAATGCATCAAGAAATGCTTAGGAGAGAACACAGGCAGAAGCAAGCACTTCAAGATATAAAGGACATCTTTTTAGATGCATTTTAGAGACCAAGCCACTCATAGAACAACTGAATGATATAGTGGAAATGGTCACTAATGAAGACCTTGATACAAATGCAAAACTCTTAGAATGGTTTGAAAAGAAGTTTCAAGGCAAGGTAAATGAGAAAATATCTAGTGAGATAGCACTACAACAAGTTGCATTAGCAACAAAGGTTGAGGATGTGAAGAAGGTACTTGAGAATATATTCTCATTGTACACAAAACTATGCGATCCTACACTCTTCACCCAAGAGACGAGAAGTCACAGTCTGAGTCTAGAATGTAGAATTACTACATCAGGTACCAGCCTACCTACAAATCTAGCCCAAAGTGAGAAGCACTTTAGGACACTGCTTTAGCCACAAAGTCAATTAGCTATATTGACAACGGATGAGGCTAGAATAAGAGCAAAATTGACATGTATATAGGCATTACTCACACCACACATGGAGATATTGCAAAATGAGCTAGGCTATGTTGAGACTTTATTGAAGAAAGACCCCAGTCTTTCTACTTTAGATGGTCTAGTGCACCTTGCTATCAAGCTTGCAATCCAAATTAAATCATTGGATGTTGCATATGATAATTGGGATGCAGCTCTAAGGATAATAATGGATGTCCAAAAATCTTTTTTGGACAAACACACTATAAGTGTATAACCCATTTAACGTAAGTTTCAAAAAGGGGGAGATAAAGACAAAGGGGGAGATAGAGAATATGGAGCTGATAGAGAATATAAGGGAGATAAAGAATAGAGGAGATGTATGAATAGAAGAGAAATAAATAAGAAAGGGACAGCATAGTAGTAGAGTTATCATTGGGGTGATATACATTTTTGAGATAAACCAGGAGCATAGTAGCAGAGTTATATCATTGAGATGATATGTTTTTTTGAGAGAATCCAAGCAAACAGAAATAAATATCAACTAAGAGAGAGCATATCAAATGAAAAGAGTATCAGATGCAACACATTGAAGTCAAAGGGAGCACACCTGTGTTTGGGGGGAAAGGCTATTGTTGATTGTTGATTTTGGATACAAATCAGACACATTAACTTAGGGGGGAGTTATAAAATTTTGAGGTATACAAGTTAGTGCAAAATTTTGAAATTTTGAAGTTTTGTATAGAAGCCAGTCATAGATATGTTATGATCAAGAGATTAAGGATAATATTGTATATTTAAGTGTTTTTGACACGCATATCAAAGGGGGAGATTGTTGATCTCATATTGGTTTTGACAAGTGAGTGTCAACACACTTAAGCCAATTACTTAGTTCATGTCGAACTAGTAATACATGTTGAGCACAACATGTAAATATTAGACCATGCTGAGTTACAATGAGTGTTGAGTCACTCATGTGCTGAGTCACTCAAGTACCAAGTAGATAGACCATGCCAAGTGATTCAAGAGCCGAGTGAACAATGGATGCTGAGTGATGCAGGTGTCAAGTTATAGTATATAGAACAATGCATGTCGAACATCAGAGACTTCATATGTTGAGTGACATAGTTTTGACATATTTGTTTGTAATGGCACAAACAGTTATGTAAACAATTTTTGAGCCAACTTAAGATTATATTTTGATATTTTGGAGATAAGGACAAACATATATTTGGATTCCCTATGCAATTACATGCAACCAATCAGAAAAAGGGAAGATTTAAGCAACAAAATGGATGAATCTTAGCTATAGATTCATACCTAACCCTAAGCCACCTAAGTGTTCTTAAGGAGGAAAAAGCCCTAAACCCTTCATGACAGAGAAGAGTGAATATGGAAGTAATTGAAGGAGCGAACAAGATAGTTTGCATGTAGAGCATTCAAGGTGACTTAGAAGTTGTGATGAAAGAGTGAATTGCAGAATCAGTTAGAGAAGAATAGATGATAGATAAAAGGATATAGCATTGAGACATCTAATCATGAAGGATCAATAAGATATTGTGTAGAGGTGATCTATTATCAAGCAAGCAAGTACCAATCATAGGATCTATGCTGAGACATCTTAACAGGTGATTTCAGTTAAATATCTTAATAGAGTAGTCCTAACAGGCTATATGAAATCCTTTAATAGGGTGCTTAATTAGTTGTAAGTTGAAGTCCTCTAACAAGGCACACTTCTAATAAGGTGTTGAAATCCTCTAACAAGGTGAGACCTAACAGTCTTTGTAAGCCTTTAATAGGGTAGACCTTTCATAGGGTAGATCATGTGTCATGGTCAAAATGTTGTAACCTTCATTGGATACACTTTATTGCTATAGTAGTGAAGATTTGTGGGTGTCATCCCCACCCCAATTTTACCTTCTCACTTGGAGGGTTTCTGGGTAATCATATATTGTGTTATGTGTGTGAATGCTTACATGGTTATATGTTTTAGATGCATATGCTTTACATGTTATTTCAGCTTACTTATGCATGTAAGGAATGAATGGTGAAATTTTTATGGGTCCAAGGTTAAACTACTGATCCCCGTCCCCCCCGCAAAAAAAAAAAAAATTTAGTCTTTCCTCTTGTAATTCCAACAAAAGATAAGTGGTTTGATTATTTCATTCAAGAAGACATGTTGTTTAAGGGAATTCAGTTGTGTATACCTAGAGTATCTATGAGAGAAAACATCATTAAAGAGAAATATAGTGGTGGACTTAAATGATATTTTTGGATTGATAAGACAATAAAATTTATTTTAGAGAGATACTTTTGGCTACAATACATAAGGATGTTCAAAACATGGTGAAGGATTGCAAAATTTGTCAACTTGCTAAAAGAACTAGTCATAATGTTGCTTGTTCCTTGTACGCCTTGGGAAGATATCTATATGGACTCTGTTCTGGGATTACCTAAAACTCATAGAGGTAATTATTATATCTTTTTAGTGATTGACATATTTTATAGGATGGCACATTTCATACCTTGTAAGAAAACATCAAATGCAATACACATAGAAACTTTATTTTTCAGAGAGATTGTGAGACTACATGGATTGCCTAAGCTTATTGTTTCAGACATAGATACTAAGTTTACTCAATTCTTTTGGAGAATTTTGGAAGAAGTTGAATAGTGATCTTAAGCTTATTTCTACATTTAATCCACATACAAATGGACAAGTTGAAGTTGTGAATACAAGTTTGTTAACTTGTTAAGATGTTTGATTGGAGACAAATATACTAATTGAGACTTGGTCTTAACACACATGGAATTTGCATATAACAGTTTAGTAAACATAAGTGCTAAGAAAAGACCTTTTGAGATTGTGAATCGAATGCATGCTAGAGGAACAATAGAGTTGACAATCTGGGAATCTTGAGTTGGAACATAGTGTTGAAGCTAAGCAATTTGTGGACTTTATGAAGAATTTGTATGAGGAAGTAAGGAGTAATATGAATGACAATAACTAGAATTATAAGGAAAGAAAAATTAAGAAAAGAAGACATAAGACTTTTGAGGTTGGAGATGAAGTGATGGTTATGTTATCAATTAGGATTGTGCCTATAGCGAGATATAAAATCTAGTTATCCTATTAAAACATGGAAACACTCTCAGGCTATGGATAATCCTATGGTGAGAGTGAATCTCTAGAATTGAAAGGTTGGTTCATTTTTTGTATCACCTAAACTAAATCTATATGTGGAAAAGGGGATATAAAGTGTATGGTAAATGAATACTAAAACTAAATGAGGTGAAATATTGATGATTTGTATGCAACTTCAATCAAACACAAATTACCTACAATATGAATGATTCACAATACCCAGACAAGCATGAAATTACAAAAGTGTTTCTATGCAATTACCCAAAATCTTTATCTTTGAAAGGAAAACCTAGGCTTTAACAAATTCTTAGAAAAGAATAACACAAACAAAGACCTACAATTATAAGTATCTAGATTTGAATAAACAATAAGGAATATAGCTTTAATGAAGGGTATACAAAACATAAAAGAAAAGACCCACAATATTGCATAAGAATCAATGAGAAGAAACTAATGTATCTGTATAACTTATGCTAGAAATATCTCTACTACAAGTGCCCCACAATCAAGCTTGCCAATTTGCAATATGCAAAAAAATATGAGCCAGAAAGAACAGATCTAAAAAATGAGGTGAAAATACATTAAATAGGGCTCCAAACCTTAACTCATATATGAGAAAAATGCATGAAAAGAAAGACTCAAAACTACTCCAAAGTGTGAAGAAACTCATCAAATATGCTCTCAAGTACTTGTCCAACTGATAGCCAATTGAAATTGTCCTCTATTTTCTCATAATCATGCAAAAAACCCTGGCTCATATCTATCAAACAAGCCAAAAATACTACATGTCAAACTGCTCAAAAACATTTAAATTTTTTCTCAATAAGGGTCCTCAAGTGATCTACATATATAATTGATGCTAACTTGCTCAATAACTCCCCAAAAATAGCACTTAAGTGCTCAAGAGGTGTATGAGAAAATTGAACTGCCCCCTGATTAAAAAAGAACTCCATATGACAAATAGTTGACTAAAAAAGTCTTCCATTGTTGCAAATGGGATTTTAGGTGAACTGGAAGACACTCCAAGTCCTCAAAAATAAAACTGCAGCTTGACTGAGTTAATCTACTTATTCTCTTTTCAACTTGAATTTAAAAAAATTAACATATTAAGTAATTTATATTAATTGTTTTAGCACTTAAATATATTAATTTTACAATAAATAATGCAAAAGGAAAAAATTAATTATTATCTCCTTAATCTATTTGTATTTAAAATAATTAATATATTAAGTGCTTTGTATTAATGTTTTCTTTTTAGCACTTAAATATACTAAGTTTGCAAAGAATAATTAATGAAAAATAAAATAATCTATCATCACTATCCTTGTTTTACCAATTATAATATATTCCAAATTTATTAAATAATAAGTAATATTATTCAATAGATATCAAATATAATGTAATATTTACATATTAATAAAACAAAATAATAATAAAAAGACTTAACATTAATTTTCATATATTTAATAATTTAATATGTTAATGCAAAGAATATATAACATATGATAATTAAATAAAAGTCTAAGAGATAAAGAAAATAAACTATTGGTGGACTCGATCTCTAATATAGATTGGATTTGATAATATTAGGTTGTGGGCGGCTAAATGAGAAATAAGCCCTAATTCCATATCATTTTCAATTTTCTCCTTTCTAAGAAACTCTACACTGTAGTGACTAGGGTTTACTGTGAAGATCATGGAGATTTTTCATCATTGTTGCACAAGTTTTCTACCATTTTTTTATGTGGGTTTTCATTCTGCAATTTAATATAATGATTTCAATGTTATACATATAATTGTGGATGACAAAAAATGGTCTCTTGTTATTTTTTTTCTAAAGATGCCACCTCTTATTTCTTCTCTTTGATGATTCTCCATTCTAAGCTCTATGTCGAGCAAGAGGGTTTTTTTCATTTTGTCCTCTCTATATTGGAAGTTGTAGTTGAAACTTCTTTTATATGAAATTTGGATTCTTTGTTGTAAATGTGTTTCATTACATTACCATACCACTCATTTTTATGTATTAATTTTTCTATATATGCCTGTAAATTTGTTGGAGCTATTACTTCCTTTTCTATGAATCTAGGAATTCCCTTCTTGGATATGGGTTTCTTCTAATGTCTACTGAAACATTATATTTTCAAAACAATTTCTTCATCCATATCCACAGGTTCATTATTAGAAACAAAGGCTCTTTCTCGTGTGAGGGTTTTAATTTGATATATCAAGCTATATCTTGTATGCTCTGACCCTTACCAAATAATTTATAACTTTGGTGCCTACAAGAAATATAAGACAAAGAAGAAAATGGTAATCATAAAACTTTCTTGTATAAATATCTCTATCTAAAAAATTGTTGAGATTCTTTTATATTTTTTGTTTTGGGTATGATTTGTTTTTTAATAGTTACATTTATGTCATTGTCCACTAGATCATGTTTTACTTCCAACACCTCTATCAATTGAATCTCCTATAGTTGCTCCTTGGTAAATGCTCTTTTTCCCCTTTATCATTAATAAACACATTGTTATTCTATGAATCTATTTTCATGACATTGTTTGCAAACTGTAGCATATACCATCTCATTCATATACCAATCAATGTTGTTTAGAATTGGGCATTCTTTACATGTGAAGCCTAAATTTAGTAAACCACAAATTATAGCTATTAGCTTAAAGGGTGTCACTACACATTCACAACTATTTTTTTTTTATAGATAAACTCATTCTAGATATCACTACTCCCAATATCATCCTCACTATCATTTCCATTAAAAGCACTCAATCATTTTATCAACAATATTCACCCATGACCTCTATGCTAGATAATTAAGCATATGTTGTGCTTTGTGATATTCATAATGTTTTTCATGAAAAGATGTCCCTTCTAGTAGTTATATTACACTCTAATGTTTGTATATTGCACTTTTATTTTAAAATTGTTCATTTCCCAACTGATCACATCATACTTGATTTGTTGTTTATATTGACTTAAGAAGAGTTGGAAGAGTTGATTTCATTTCTCATAACTTTAAAATTTTCCTTCTTTAGATCTTCTTTCAAATTGTTTTTACAAAATGAATATATACTCTATGTCAGCCTTGTGTCCTTTATACAAAATTTTTGTCATAACTCTACACTAGCTTAATAGCTTCTTTCTTTGAAATACAAGAACCCATTGTTGAAATACTTCTCTACCCCCTGCCTATATCTATATTGTGTTAATTTTATGACACTATGATTGTTCCATTTTACTAGGTGTTATTCTTCAACCTGTGCAAACTTTATATACATCTCTTTTCAAAAACCGATGCTTTGTCAATAGGTACTCATTGTGTAAATTTTCTATTACTAATATTCCCAAAGGACCATGTCTATTACTGTGAAAATTGCAAGAACAATATTTTGAATAAGTTGTGACTAGCCTTTTTGTCAAAAAAAAAACACTATTTCGTATATCTTTCGATTAGTCTATATGAGTATTGCCAACCAATCAACATTTGATAAGTAAAACTTATTTTTATTGAAAAATATGTTTAGCAAATTCTAAAATATATACATCTTCATAAAAATGAAATAGAATCCAAATTTGTCAATTTTGATAACCATGTTTGATTTAAAATTGAACGCTCTTTATCCTAGCCTTCTGCGTGATATGAGTTTGTATTCATATATGCCAATCCATATACCATGGCTTGTGAAATAAAATAATTGGATAATATCTTAGTTGTAATTACAAATTAGGGAATTTCATATTTAGAAAATAATTTTTATTTATATTATCATGATTTTGCCTACATTGCCACCTAATTTACCCCATTTTGGATAAAACCCCCCAAAAAAATTCTTGATTTGTCATTGTTTTCCCACAATTCTAGTTGCAACATGACTATGCTATGAGAATGAATACTAAATTTTTTTCATTTGAATTGGATTTCATACATCCCGATGGTTAGCAGAGTCAAACATACTATAGCATATATAAAATTGAATTAAGCAATTTTCCTATTCCTATAGATGATTATTGTATCTTCACTTTATTTTCCTTGCAAACTTATTACTTTCCATGTTACTAAAGCTCTGTTTATTTTGTGCAATATCGACAGATATAACACATTGAATGATGCTTGATATGATGATCAATTTAAATATTGTTGTTGTATGATGTTTAATCCTTTATTTACTGTGTTGCAACTATTGAATTGTTGGCTTAATAATTAGATATAATTGTTGTTTTTACCATGAAGATAATGTAACTCTACTGTAGCTTTAATCATTTGATCTTTAAACTATAATAGATAATTTCTTTTCCATCAACACATAGTGCTTCTAGAAATATAATGCATGCTCTAACTCTTTATGCATTGCTAATTAGACACTGCATGAAATCTTTGGTATCATATAAGCTAAACTTTATAATGACCATTTCAATTCACTTTATTTTATATATATATATATACAATGATAGTTATTTACAATAGATATCTACCTTTTTCCCTTTTTCTGAAACTAATCACATATTCAAATATGTTGATCTTCACTTATCTTTATATATATATTGCTAACTTGATATGTTTTAAAGTTGTGCTTCTTTAAACAACTTCTCTTGAATGCAGAAATAGATCCAACCAGTCCCTTAAACATGTTGTTAATGTAATGTACATTTTCCACTCCTTAATGCTGATATTCTCCAATATTTTTAAACATGCATTGAACCTCTATTTTTTAACATAGAACCAAGTCTACTATTAGCCTTTTCTTGTTAAACTTTGTAGAAATGTCCTTTATATTTGAAAACTGAAGTCTTTAATGGATAAAAGGTTTCACAATGAATATTGTGTCCCTTCAACAACTTCTCATCCATTATGTGTCTTCAACCACTCGATGACTCAATTGAAAGGTTCATACATAAACTTATGTATGTCCCTTAGACAATCTCCTCAAACGTTTTGTCTTTACCCCTTCCTAATTTGACTAGAAGGTTCCACGCTTATAATATATCAATTTCCCTTCTATGATCTCCTTAGTGTCTTCAATCAACTACTATGGTTCAACCAAAAGGTCCCATACTTGTAATGAATGTATGTCCCCTCAACAATCTCCCCAAAATCTTTAGTCTTCATAGTTGTATCTACACATGGAACAAACTTATAGCATAAATTTTTCTTTTCTTTCAGACATCTCTCTTTTCTTTGCACCTTTTAATGCATTTATCTGAATGAACATATTCTAGGAATACTTAGTATTGTAGATATTTTTGGAATAGTTTCCATTGCTCAATTCACATGAACTAACCCTCTTCTTTATATTTTTTAGGTCTACTCAAAGATAGAGACGCAAGCCCAAGTCTTCTTCAAAATTCAAATCAGTGACCTCCCATTCAAGCAATGGAGGCTTTTCCCCTTAATTACCTAATAAGGAACCACACCAAATTATTTTATCCTTCTTGAGACTCACCATGAGATTTCTCTCTTTGACTTTTTTTTGCATTTGTTGCTTCTATGACTCAGTTAATTCCTCATTTGAAACATCTTTCCAACACCATTCTTTCCCTAAAAGCCCAACCTTTTATGTCATATAGTCTGCTACTAAATTACCCCACTTATCTTTGAAAGATGTTTTTAGATCCATATTACCATCCTCCTCCCCCAAAACTTTGTGCCCATTCCAAGAGTCTTCCCAGAATTTCACTTTCTTTCCATCCCCAATACACCAAGAGATGTGTTTAACTATTAGTTGTCTGCATGAGACCATAAAGTTTCATATGGCTGAACCTTTTGGTGGGTCTTGAATCATTAAGATCCTATGAGCCTCATCAAAGTCTAAATATTTACCTTTCAAAATTCTTACCCAATAGAGCTGTGAATTCTCAAACTTTGCCCATATTAATTTGGTTCCTGATGCTTTATTCATTAGTTGCCAATTCCTTATTCTAGCTCCTCCTTCTTCCTTGGGTCTACATATCTTTTCCCATGCTAATAGAGGAATTTTATCACCTTCATTAGAGCCATTCCAAAAAAAATTCCCCATCTTCTATTCCAAAATAGGGACCACCTTCTTGGGTAGATCAAGATGCATCATTGCAAAAATACGCATGGCTGAGATTACTGTTTGAAGCATTATGATTCAACCTACCAAGGATAACCATTTCCTCTCCAACCTTCCATCTTTTTTGGAAATTTCTCTATCAATTTATCCCATAATTCTACTTTGTTTCTACCTTCAAAAAAGGAGATCCTTAGATATTTGTTTGCCAACAACCCTACTTTTATGTTCATAATCCTGCATATCCTTAATTTGATATTATGTGGAGTGTTAAAGAAAAAGATCTCTGATTTGTTCCAGTTAATAAATTGCCTTGAGACTCTACCATAAATCTCTAAAGTGTCCTTCATAGTCCTAGCTTCTTCTATAATTGTTGCTCCTGCTAAAAAAGTGTCATCTATAAATTGTAGATGAGTTAGGGCTTCCACCATCTCTGTAATTTTGATTCCTCTCCATATACCCTATGCTCGTTGTCTATGTATAAGCCTCCCTAACACTTCTGCCATTATGATGAAAAGAAAGGGTGATAAGGGATTCCCTTGTCTAATTCCTTTCTCTTGTTCAAAAAGGCCTTGAGGGCTTCCATTGATTAGCACTAAAAAGCGTGGTGTAAATAAGCAACTTTCTACCCATTGTAACCATTCCAGACCAAAACTAAACCTCCTTAGTACATTTAAAAAAAACCTATATCAACCTCATCATAAGTGTTAGGATAAACTACGGACAGAAATAAAAAAATTACATGCAAATATAACCAATAATAGAAAATAATAGAACACACAGAAATGAACACAAGGCACCAAGATTTAACGTGGTTCACCCAATCCCTGGGCTACGTCCACCAAATAGCAAGTCTGATCTTATTACAATCCAGTGATTACAACCTGATTACAATCCGTAATCCCTTACAGCTCAATACCGCCACAAGAACCAATTTTGCATCACAACATTATGAAAAATACGCAACCCTGAGCCCTTTTATACAAGTATTAAACCGCTTTAGGGTTATAACATGTCGGCCATATCTCGGCCATAATATGTCGGCTACCATGTCGGCCACTGCCCAAAAAATTCTTGAACCCCACTATTTATGAAGTATGTACAGTACTTTCCTGATCAGTCACCACAATCTAACAATCTCCCACTTGGGGACTGATCAGGCTCCACACTAAACAACAATCTCCCACTTGGAGATTGATCCTATAGCAATACCACTACCACATGGGGCTCCCACTGGATCAAACCATCTTGGACTCTACTATTCTTTTATTCATGTTCAGTCTAAAAGACCAACCGAAGCTGAAGAGGAGTTCAGCTTCTCCCTTGTAACAACCTTTGTCAACATATCTGCTGGATTTTCATTGGTATGTATCTTCTCCAGCTTTAACTGTCCATCCTCCAAAACTGATCGAATGAAATGGTACCGCAACTGTATGTGTTTGGTCTTAGAATGCAGAGCTAAATTCTTAGCAAGATGAATGACACTCTGACTATCTGTAAACAAATAATCATCCTTCTGAGGATGTCTCAATTCTTCCAAGAAGAACTGAAGCCATATCATCTCCTTGGCTACCTCTGTAGCAGCAACATACTCTACCTCTATAGTGGATAAAGCATTAATCTTCTCTAACCTAGAAACCAAGCTCACGGCTGCCCCACCAACAGTAAAGACATAACCTGTAGTACGCCGCCTGGTATCAATATCCCCAGCCAAATCTAAGTCAACATAGCCCTGTAAATCAGTAGTAGAGCCCCCAAAGTGTAAACACTTATTGGATGTTCCTCTCAAATATTTGAGAATCCACTTGACAGCATTCCAATGCTCAAATCCTGGATGACTCATATACCTGCTAACAACTCCCACTGCATGTGCAATATCTGGCCTAGTGCATACCATAACATACATCAAGCTTTCTACAGCTGAAGCATAGGGTACCTTGGACATCTTATCCTCCTCTTCTTGTGTCTTGGGACACATTTCCTTAGTCAATTTCAAATGACTGGGTAAAGGTGTGCTGACAGCTTTAGCATTCTCCATAGAGAAACGTTGCAACACCTTCTCAACATAATCAACTTGAGATAGCATCAATGTTCTGTTCTTCCTATCTCTGTAAATCTTCATACCAAGGATTTGTTTTGCTGCCCCCAAATCCTTCATAGAAAATGCATGTGCTAACTGGCGTTTTAGCCCCTTAATATGATGCATGTTAGACCCAACTATAAGCATATCATCAACATATAGACATAAAATAATGTAGCTATCATCATCCAACCTCTTAAAATAAACACAGTAATCTGAATGACACCTATTATATCCATGCTCATGCATAAAACTGTCAAATTTCAAATACCATTGCCAAGGTGCTTGCTTCAAGCCATATAAACTTTTCTTCAATTTGCACACTAAGGTCTCCTTACCTTTGACCTCAAAACCCTGTGGCTGAGCCATATATATTTCTTCATCCAAATCACCATGAAGAAAGGTTGTTTTAACAGCCATCTGCTCTAAATGCAAATCTTCAGTAGCCACAAGACTTAAAACAGTACGAATAGAAGTCATTTTAACAATAGGAGAAAATATCTCATCAAAATCAATTCCCTTTTTCTGTGCAAATCCTTTTACAACTAACCTGGCCTTAAATCTTTTCTTACCTCCTTCCTCTTCTTTCAACCTGTAAACCCACTTATTCTGTAAAGCCTTTTTACTTGCAGACAACTTGCACAAATCCCATGTCTTATTTTTCAGCAAAGAGTCCATTTCATCTTTCATTGCAGACTCCCACTGAATCTTAGTATCCACCTGCACAGCTTCATCATAACTTTCAGGTTCACCAGCATCAGTAAGTAAAATAGAATACAAAGAGGGAGAAAACCTTTGTGGAGGTCTAATTTGCCTTGTTGACCATCTAACATTCACTGGTGTGTGTGGTATTTGTTGTTGCGGTTGTTGCACATCATAAGGAATGGCTGGAACATCAGCTTTTGGAGTATCATCCAGCACTACATAATCATCTTCTTTCTTCTCATGTTGCTGCAACAGATCTTTGTACAACACTTTTTCATTGAATATGACATCCCGGCTTCTTATAATTTTATGATTTTCAAAATCCCAAAGCCTATAACCAAATTCATTAATGCCATATCCAACAAAGACACATTTCTTTGATTTAGCTTCTAGCTTGGTTCTATTTTCAGAGTCTATATGAGCAAAAGCTTCACAACTGAAGGTCTTGAGAAAAGAATAACTCACCTTCTTACCAGTCTATGCTTCCTCTGGAATACCACAGCCCAAAGGAGTAGAGGGACCTCTATTAATCAAATATACTACAGTATTGACAGCCTCCACCCACATGTGTAAGGGAAACCCAGCATGCAACCTCATGCTCCTTGCGCGCTCCATTATAGTCCTGTTCATGCGTTCAGCCATTCCATTTTCCTGTGGAGTCCTTGGAACAGTTTTTTGTCTATGAATACCATTAGTGGAGCAATAATCTTCAAATTCATGACTGCAATACTCACCAACATTATCAGATCTGAGACATTTTAATTTCTTACCAGTCTCATTTTCAACCAAGCATTTCCATTTCTTAAAAGTTTGAAATACATCAGATTTTTGTCTAAGGAAATAAACCCATACTTTTCTAGTTGCATCATCAATAAATGTAACATAATAATGAGAGCCACCAAGGGAAGATACCTGAGCCGGTCCTCATACATCTGTATGCACAAGCTCTAATTTCTCCTTTTTGTTTTCCTTCCCTGTCTTTACAAAACTCACTCTCTTTTATTTTCCATACACACAACTTTCACAGAAATCCATATTCACACATTTTAGACCTGGTAAAACTTTCCTTGAATGAAGTACTTTCATACCTTTCTCACTCATGTGCCCAAGTCTATTGTGCCACAGGGCTGTATCAGAATCTACAGCAGCTATTTGTTCTCCCTGCTCAACTGCAATAATTGTTCCTAAATATTCATTTTTCTCTGAAACAATCAAAGTAGCAGGAACAATATGACTTGTACAAAGATATAAGGTGCCTACTTTCACACCTTTTGCTACTACAAGGGAACCTTTTGAAACCTTCCAATTTTTATCATTAAAAGTAACTACACAACCCTCATCACCGAGTTGCCCTGCTGAAATTAAATTTCTACTTAGTTTTGGAACATGTCTTACCTCATGTAGTAGCCAATGATTCCCATTCTGCAACTTAATCTTAATTTTTCCCTTTCCAACAATCTGACAGGGTTCATTATCCCCCAAATAAACAAGCCCAAAATCCCCTTGGACATAATCAATGAAATAACCTCTATGAGGTGTAGCATGAAATGAAGCACCAGAATCTAAAACCCATGAATCATCAACACTCTCTAAAGACAGAAGCAAAGCATCCTCTTCGGATTTGTTACTTACCATATTTGCCTCCTTGTCTCCATCTGATTTATCTCCTTCATTTTTCTTTCGATTCCAGCAATCTTTCTTTTTGTGCCCTAGTTTCCCATAGTACCAGCTCATCATTTGGTCCTCTCGATTGAGATCTCCTCCCCTTTGAATTTCCTTTTGATTTCCCATGATTTCTAGAGTTACTTCCTCTTTTAGTCATTCTACCCCTGCTGTGCATTTAAAGCACTTCCTAATGTAGATCCACCTGAGGATTTTCTAGGAGTTTCCTCACTTAAAATAACACCGATCATATCATCATATTTTAGGGTACTAGATCCAGGAACAGAATTACTCACCGCCATTACCAAGCCATTCCAGCTTTCAGGCAAAGAACACAAAATCAAGAGAGCCCTAATGTCTTCATCAAAATTGATACCCACAGAAGATAATTGACTAGTAATAGTATTAAACTCATTTAAATGATCTGCAACAAATCCACCTTCTGCCATTTTCATATTAAATAAACACTTCATGAGAAATACCTTGTTTGAAGCGGAGGGCTTTTCATACAGTGTCGCTAGGGTTTTCATCAAATCTTTTGTCGTCTTTGCTTTTGTAATATTAAATGCCACCGATGGTGCCAAGCATAACCGAATGCTTCCGAGTGCCTTTCTGTCCAAGAGATCCCATTCAGCCTCTGACATAGTTCCCTGATTCTTGGCTTTGCCTTCCAACGGCTTTCATAAATCCTTCTGATATAGATAGTCTTCCATTTGCATCTTCCATAATTGGAAGTTCTACCCATTAAACCTGTCAACCCTCAGCTTACCCTCATCTACCATCGCTCCACTCAACTGTGAGACTCCCACTTAACCGTGAGACTTTCCTGCACAGGATAACTGAAAGATAACCTTGCTCTGATACCACTTGTTAGGATAAACTACGGACAGAAATAAAAAAAAGTACATGCAAATATAACCAATAACAGAAAATAATAGAACACACAGAAATGAACACAAGGCACCAAGATTTAACGTGGTTCACCCAATCCCTGGGCTATGTCCACCAAACAACAAGTCTGATCTTATTACAATCCAGTGATTACAACCTAATTACAATCTGTAATCCCTTACAGCTCAATACCGCCGCAAGAACCAATTTCGCATCACAACATTATGAAAAATACCCAACCCTAAGCCCTTTTATACAAGTATTAAACCGCTTTAGGGTTATAACATGTCGGCCATAATATGTCGGCTACCATGTCGGCCACTGCCCAAAAAATTCTTGAACCCCACTATTTATGAAGTATGTGTAGTACTTTCCTGATCAGTCACCACAATCTAACAATAAGTCCACTTTATATCTAATTTAACCATCATATTTTGTGTTCTATAGGTTCGAATAGTGTGAACTACCTCATGTGCTACTACCACCCTTTCAAAAATGGATATCCCAAGTAAGAAACCACTCTGTTCTATTGAAATGATGGAGCTAAGAACTTGTTTAACCCTATTTTTCATAACCTTCAAAATAATTTTGTAGACTGTATTACATAAGGAAATTGGTCTGAAATCTTCAAAGGTTAATTGTGTTTCTTTCTTTGGCACTAGAGCTATAAAGGTATTGTTGAAATATTTAAGGATGAAACCTCCTTGCCTAGATTCCTCAACAACTTCCCATAAATCCTTTTTGAAAAATAAAAATCAATTTTTGGAAGAACATAGCAAGAAATCCATCTAGGCCTGGGACCTTGTCCCCTCCTAAACCTTTTAAAGCTTCCACCACTTCACTCTCTTTGACTAGGTCCATTAATGTTTTGTTTTGGGAGGCTATAATCTTTTCTGGGATAACATTTAGCACTTCATCCACCTCAGTCTAATTCTTCACTATCTGCTAACCTCTATGAGAGAAAAAAATTACTGCTTCCAAATTTATTGCTTCTTTACTCTGAATGAGAGCCCCTTCAGCATTTTGAATATCATAGATTTTATTATTTTCCCTTTGAATTTTAACTGAATTATGAAAGAATTTAGTATTCTTGTCCCCCTCCTTTAACCATACTTCTCTTGATTTCTGTCTCCAGTAAACTTCTTCTTTACTTAGACATGCTTCTAATTCCTTCCTAAGCAATTTCTCCTCCTTATAGTCCTCCTCAAACATTCCATTTTCTATGACTTTAAGACTTAAAATTTTAAGTTTCTCCTATAAATCTCTCTATATTCCAAATATTTAGCTATTCCTTGAGAAATTGTAATTTTTTGAAGAAAATGAAGGCTTTATTACCTTTCCTTCTTGGGGCATTTTTCCACCATTCAACAATGAGGTCTGCAAATCCTTCTGTTTTCAACCACATAGCCTCAAATTTAAAAGGACACCTATCTGGAGTATTTTCATCTTGGATCCTCAAACATATAGGGAAGTGATTTAAATATTGGTAAGGGAGGATTTCCACTGAACATGACCAATTTGCTTTTGCCCATTTACCCACCATAAGAAATCTGTCCAACTTTTCTGCTATATGCACAAAACCCTCTCGTCTATTTGTCCATGTGAAATCTCATTTTTTGAACTGAATTTCCATTAGACTATTGTCATTAACAAAATTACTAAAATATTTGGCTTTCTTAAATCCATCCTTTCCTACCCTTTTTGTCGCCCAGGTTCAAAATTGCATTAAAATCCCCTCCAAGGATTGCCACATCATTCACTAGATCTTGCACTTTTGTGGATAGGATTTGCCATAAGATTATTTTTTGAGCATTATTATTTGGGCCATAAACATTGAAAACAAAAAAAGAACTGTGTAATTGTTTAACATTAACTCTAACCCATTGCCAATTACTTTCCAAGAAAAAAATCAGTTATCTCTAAATCATCTGATCTCCATAAAATAGCCATACCTCCTAAGGCCCCTTGAGCTCCTGATAGCAAGCACTCCCATCTTCTAAATTTTTTTTTGAAAAAAGAAAAATCCTCCTCCTTTATCTTTGTTCCTTATAGCAGCACCAAGTCCAGTTTTGATTGATCAAGACATATTTTGATCAATCGAATCTTGTCAAAGGCATTATAGCCCTTGACATTCCATGATAGGGTTTTCATGGCGCTCAAGAAAAGGCTAAACCTTTTCCCAATCTTAATATTTTTGGTTGGCTTGCATCATTACCTGCCACCTACAACTTTAATTTGATAGAATTGGGGCCCCTTTTCTTTTTGCTCCCTATATTTGGTTTCTTCCTTTTTGAACTTGTTTGCTCTATTGATCTTTCCTCCTGAATGCCTAGGCATTCAAATAGACTGAGATCATTTAAGTTATATTCCTCTTCTAGAGTCTCCTGAGATGAATCTTCTCCTTCCTTCATGCTGCCACTTTCCATAGTTTCCTTAAAGGATACACTTAAATTCCAGTTAGGAGATACTTCTATATGCTTGAAAATTTGGTTTTCCTCTTCCATTATAGTCTTCCCACTATGATCCTACATTCTCAAGGGAATTTCCATAATATATCCTACACAACCTTATGATATTAAAATTTCAAGCTAGGAAAACTCTCTATTCTTTTCAGGCAACAAAAGCATTGAGGGGGTGACATTTACCAATTCATGTAACTCCTTGTCTTGCTCCTGATTTTTCATTTTTAATTCTTCTTCCCTGTTTGCTGCCCAATGTTCCAAAGGGGTTTTTGTCACCACTTGAGTTGAGACCTCTTTACCCTCTTGCTCCCTAGTATCTTTTTCCAATATAACTTTCTCCATCATTGCTGACTTTTTTGTTGTTGGTAGCTCCTAGTTTTCGCAGTGATTGTTTAAATGAGCCTTTAAATGTGAGCAGTTTTCTTTCTTCAACTGACCTTCCCTCCATTCCAAGACCTCTAAGAGTTTATCCACCCCTAACCCTTTCCCTTTCATAAAGTTGTTGTCCTGTAAGGATTCTTCAGGGATTGGATTTTCTTCCCCTTCCCATACCTCTATAGGTTGTTTCCACACTCCATTTTTTGTGCTAAGAGTGATAAATTCTATGCATGGGCTCCCTTCCTTCATATTGATTAGAATCCTTGGGTGAGAGGAAGAGTCCTTAATGCTTAGAACTTCTTCTGCTCTAAAATAAGATCCAATCGTGTTCCCAATCTTTGCCAAAACCTCCTCCCCCCAATATTCCACTAGTAAGTTGTAGAGATTAATCCATAAAGGGAATGTCTGCAGCTTTTCTTTACCTGGGTCAAAATTTGGTTCCCATTCCTTCATAAAAATGCCTTTTCCTTTTAAAAGGTAAGGGCCATTATTTAAAATTTCCTATTTATTAGATTTACTCGGAGCCAACCCCATGTAAAGGTCATTTGTTAGGGTTTTGAGTCTATAGTCTTTACCCCATATGGCTTTGCATCCTAACCTTATAGTTCTTATAGAGGGCCATGGGCCTAACCATTTGAAAAAGAAGGCTTCTTTTAAAACCCCTATTGTTTCTTGCCATTTCTCATTATCTATATGAATAGTGGACATTACCTCATAGATGATATGCTCATCTAGGTTTTGGGACGTGTCTTTAACTGCCTCTTTCTCTATCTCCCTGGTTTGTTGTTGCTATTTAGGCTGATAAAACTTGTGTGCAATCTTTGTGAAATTAAATCTGTCAAACTTTATGTAGACCAGCTATCTCCCTTGGGTCTAGTTTCCCCATCTCCTCTCATTCCACCTAGCTTGTCTTCTTTGTGAAGGATGGAACTGATCGCTACATTGAGGATAGGGCATTGGTCTCTGGACATTTTGATATCAATTGAAAGGCCATTAGTTACTGGCTTGCTGCCCATAAAACCATCCCTTATGTCAATCGAAACCAAATCAAACATTTGCATTCCTTCTGTGGTTTCCCCTGCCATTTATAGGTAGTCGTTGCCTCCAGCGTCCAAAGCTCTCCTGTTCTCGCTCTCTCGCCATTGAGAACACTGCAATAATAAATTATTATTGTGGTAATAATATTAAATTAAATATGGAGAGTTCTTGTTTTTTTTTGTAATAAATTTTTTTTTTTTTAAATATTAGAAATGGGGAAGTGGGTCATTACCCCCCCCCCCCCCTCCCTGCACCTATTTTTCTTACCTAACATGCATGACTGTGAGAGTGATGTCGGGGGGCCTTAAAGGCCTGGCACACAATAGACTTTGTTGTCATAGATAGTACCTTGTTATTGCATTGACAGAGCTGTCGTGATAGCAATATAGCCCACAGGTTTTAAAAGAAGTAGGAGTTAGTTTTTTAATTAGTTTTTTTTTTTAAATATTATTTTTTTAATATATTTATTAGTAGATGTTATTATTATTAAATAGTAATTGTTAGTTATTAATAAATTAATAAAATTTATTTGTTAATAAATTAATAATAATGAATATTATTAATTTAATATTTATTAATAGATTTTAATAAAGGTTAAATTAAAGATCTTGGTTATCTAATTCATTATAATTAAGATGTGTGTGTGTGTGTGTGTGTGTGTGTGTGTGTGTGTGTGTGTGTGTGTGTGTGTGTGTGTGTGTGTGTGTGTGTGTGTGTGTATTTATGTATTATAATTATAATTATAAATCCTTTTTTGTTTTAAGAGAATTTTAATGAGATTAGATTTTGTGTAAATGATAATTCATTTTTTTATAAAAATAAATAAATAAATATGGGTTTCTATATTAAGATGACTTTTTATGAATTGTTGAGTCTTTTGATATTTTTGTGAACTCGAAGACCTTAGCAAATATGACATGTAAAGAATGAAAACTTGACTTTTTTGTAAATCAAATTTTAATGTTTCAAAACCAAACAAATTATGAAACTACACTTGTTGTAATATATGTTTTACTTAGTGTTGGGATTGGGGTTGACTTAGTATATTGACCAGTTTTAGATGTTTACAAGAGGCTTGACAGTTACTACTTTGTGATGTTATATGAGATGTCGTGGTTTATGTTTTGATCATTGAGATATGGATTAGTGTTTATTGATTGGTCATGATATTTTATCTCAACCATTATGATGTATTCACATATTTTTGTGATGAATTTTGATCAGTTGCTTGCGAGTGCTTTCCAATTGCTTGTTTAGGACTGAGGTGAATGGTGTGATTTTCCTAGTTTAAGCTTTGAGTTTTGATCAATTATCTTTTGATGCTTTCTAGTTGCTTGTATAGAATTGAGGTGAATTGTGTGATTTTTTTCTTGAGTAACCTATGAGGTTTCAATCAGTTATCTTTCAATGCTTTCCAGTGCTTGTATAAGACTAAGGTGAATATTGTGGTTTACGAGTTTAAATGTTTATGAGCTTAGGGTAGGTTATCTGTGTGTATGTCAGGAAGTGGCTTGCAATGGAGGCCAGATCCTTAAAGAGGTTGCATGAGTAACCCATTGTAAGTTGTATTAATAAGTGATAACATTTTATTAAATGGGTTAAAATGAATTAACCAGAGTCAATGTTTTTACCTAGCCCATGCCTCGAGTGTTGGTACAGGCTAGGATGGGAGTAGAGAGGATGCTTGGTTGTGATCTTGTCTCGTTAGTATGCCTTGTTTGTACGAAAGGATATTGATGCCGCATAGAGACACTAAGGGGCGGGAGTCCAGAGAGGCTGACAGAATAACCTTAAAGTTGGCTCATGCAATGACACTTGCCCACTTACATAGTAGATTTCTTATGTGCCTTTGTTGCCTCTAGGATTAGATGTTATTTATGTCTTTATACCTTTGAGATAGATTACTATCAAGTTTTCCTTGACCTAGATGTTGGTTATTACTTTTGGGAATGATATTTGTATGGGACTTGAGATTATCTCCTTAGCATGGTGGGAGTGGGCCATTTAGGTTCCATGAGGTTGGGTGGTAGTGTTTCTTATACCATTGAGATTGGGCAGTTGGATGTCATTGCTCGATGTACTTGTGTAGTTTTTCCTTTCATTCTGATCTTGTGTTTCTATTGGATGGTTATATTATGTTGTATTGTACTCGATTATTTGGAGATCTTATGAATGATGTATTTATTTATCATGTATATTCTTTGATATTTTCATACCATGTTACTTGTACAATGGATGATTATGCATTTTGGTTATGTCATGTGGCATCTTATATAATTGTATATTATTTTATTGGATTCGTACTTGTGGTTATTCTATGATGTGGATTTTGTTATGTATCAAATTTAGTATTAATAAAACTTATGCATGTGATTCAACATCGTGGAACCCTTGAGAGATGTAATTTGTTTGTGGGTTTTTTATATGTATGTGAGTTATTGCTTCAACTATATTATCTCTTGTTGTTATAATCTTTCAAAAAATAAAGTGTGGAAAACTTAGTGAAACTTTACATTAGTTTCTTTTGGGTTCCCTAGTGGGGAGTTACATGAATTGCCTGATGACATGGATATTTCACCTATTTTTAATATTTTAGACATTTATGAGTACTATGAATCTAATGAAGACACACTTGATATAATTGATTATCCTAAGAAGAAGACAAGGTGGGATTAACATAATTTTGGAATACCATAATCAGCAAAGCACTAGAGGAAAAGATTACAAAAAAATACCTAGTGAAATTGAAGAAAAAACCAGTGAAATATTGTTCTTGGATTTCTCTAGCTAAGTTAGACCTTTATGATACTTCTTAGAACATTAGGGATTCTCAAGATGTGGACATCAGTCTTTATTTACCCTAGGTGTATGATGCATGAGCATCTTGGGTACTTTGGCAATCTTACATCAACCATAGATATTTCCTTTTAATCATTCATGTCTACTGATTAATGAATGACCTTTGCTATTCATGTTTTCTCTTTCTATGCAATTGGCTTCTTAATTTATACATATCATGGATCCTTGTCTTATGTTTATGGAAACTGATTTGTTCATATGTCAAAGTTATCCTTTCTCTTTGCATGTGGCATGTTCTTTCCTAGCAGCTCGAATAACATGTAGGTTTGTATTAAACAAGGTTATGTATGGTATCAAGGCTTTTCATAGTCTTGTATTTTGTTTATTGGGTCACGTGTGGACCTATCCTTGTCCCCATGGATGTTCTTTTTCTTAATTGTAAGGTCATTGATTTCTCCTTTGGGGAAGGGCCTATATTTTGTAATAATTTTCCTAACAAGCCAATTTGTGGTCTTGTTGGCTATGTATTTTGAGATCTAGGATTAGGAAAGTAATCAATAAAGTTAGGTAGAAGGAAAAAATTAAGAACTGGTTATCTAAGCCCTGGCTTCTAAGCTTGTAGATTATATTTTGGATGTTTATGGTTTTAGCTAGGTAGGCCTTATGCTTTACATGTCAAGGGAATATTGTCTCATTATATCTACATTGAATTTATATAATTTCTTGTGGTTTCTCCTATAAATTGGCTTTCATGTGTAACTATTAGCGAGAATAGCTTGGGATTTCTTCCTTTGGCATCCTAGCCTTGCATCACTACCAGCCTAAGAGAGGCTTCCCCTTGAGGTTATTAATTGAGTATGAGTTGGCCCAAAAAATAATTTATACTCTACTATTGAATCCCCTTGCTACATTTCTTAACAATCCTCACCTTCTTGGCAGAAAGTGAAAGTGTCCTAGGTTGGTGCATATAGACATCCCTAATAATTGAGCCATTATGACCCCAAATAATGTGATGAGTTAGGAGGACATTATCATGGTTAAAAATGGAATACTTCCTTAACTCAAATAACCTCAACTCATAATTGTCTAATAATATGGTACCTTTTCTAATCTCAAAAAAATCATTCAGTTCTAAGAAGATATAAACTTCTCTCTGAACTGCCCCTCCAATATCTCCCAGGTGAGATCTGTAAGACTAATATGAAGCTTCTACTCTTCCACATTATAGCAAGTGGAAGCATGATCACTTAGTGTGTGAGTGCACAACAATCTCTAAGGTTTCTTGCATAAGGATGTATAGAAAAGTAATGTCCAATGTCTAGTAACCACATCTTAGGATTATTTCCACCACCCCTTACATCAAAGAAGAGTGATCAAGACCATAGAAGGTGTCTTATCATATACAAATGGATGATATCCTTTTCATATGTGTTATCTTCCTCTCTTATGTTCTCCTCTAGCTCCAACTAGTCTACAATAATGCTCATTCTCTCTCCTCTCTTCTCTCGATTGAGACATCTAGGAGTCTCCTGCCTATTATCCCTCATGTTATGACCTATCAATTATTGGCCCCAATTGAGTTATAAGCTCCTTGATCAAAGGAACCTATTGAAGTTTATGAAAGATTAACCCCACCACTCCCAAGAATTACCTCCATGCAAACACCTGTCACAGAAAGAAAGAAGCAAAAGCTACGGAGGTTGGAATTCCCAAATTCATGATGAGACATTCTTGATGAGAAAAAAGAGAGGTTGCTTTAATAAAAAGTGGATTAATGAGATTATAAAGAGATATCATCCTTATAAATGAGATCAAAACCCTAATAGGAATCTAACCTAGGTTTTATTATAATAATTAATAAAAGAATTAATTATTATATGCCTAAAGTTTAGCTTAAGTGAAATAGAGTTAATAAGTGACTTAATAATTAAATCAATATGATTTAGTTAATAAGAAAATACTTTATTACTCTAACAATCCCCTTAAGATAAACTTAGGAAGTAGCTAAAAACCTACAAACTACTGTTGAAAGTAAATTTGGGTCCCGACAACAAAGGCCTGATGAGGTACCTAAGCACAACCAAGTCTTTGAAAAGGTGAGAAATAGAGAAAACCACATGGAAAAAACCATACTCCAAAAAGAGATGGAAAGAATGCTAAAAGAACTAATGAAGGACTGAAGAATCTTCTAAACTAAGGAATGTCCCAGAAGATAGCAACAAATGATGATCATGTAGAACACCACTGAAGCATGTAAAAGTTGCAAAGCTCTGTCAAAAGTAACTCTTGATCTAAAGAACCTCCACTAAAATAGAACCTAACCAAGTAGAGAAGACTATAATCTACATGAGTGCTCTCATAAGACACAACTTATATCAAGAAGCACAGAAAGGAAAACAAATGAACTCAAAGATATAGATGGAATGAAACACCAAAGTCTGTAGAGATGATCAATCGAACATGGAAGGTTGCAAGCAAGTAGGAAAGAAAAGAAAAGTGTCTATATGGTAAATGATCTATCTCATTGAAATGCATAAGTACCCAACCACTGCATCTGCCTAATACATAGGAACAAAAACTAAATACATAGCTCACTCCATCGAACCAAGGAAGAATAAAAACTAACAGAAGAACCCCCCCAATGCAAACAAGGATGAGGTGATAGATAACTAAAAAAGTGGGCCAAAAGAACTACATGTTAAGGAACCACGATCAAGATACACAAAATAATATATATGTGTGCACTGAGGTGATCAATCTCAAATATGCCATGAGGCTAATGTCACAGAAGGGGAACTCACTAGACAAAGAAAGATGGCAAGAACAGGAAAAACATCAACCCCCCATGGCACTTTAATCAGATTACTACATGTATAATAAGGCAAAAGATATGGTGAATCCCAAGAATACAATAATCTATATGAGTGTCCTCAGATGACACTGATTGAATTAGAAAGAAAAACAAGAAAAAATAAGTAAAACAAAAAAGGATGGAATATGACACTTTATCTTAGTGCATTTGCAAAAATGAATACAAATGATGTCTACATAGACTATAAGAGACATAAGACTAATATAATAGATAGTACAAATCATGACAAATCATCTAAAGAAAAAAATTGATATTCGAACCTGAAACAACCAAGATATCCACTAGATGTCAAAAAGCAAAAAACTAAATAGAATGTGCTTGATAAAGAATCTGGAAAAATAACTAGCATCACTGAAAAGAACTCTAAAAGACCTTTCCAAAAATATAAAGAATTCCCAAGTCAAAGACTAGATGCTCAAGATATGTCTCTCAGAGTGCAAAAAAGAACCCCTAACTTTGAAAGAAAAAAAAGTCCTTTAAAAAAACATCAAAAACTGAAAAATACATGTATCATTGTGACAGGCTCAGAACCATCTTTTTGACATTATCTTGTTTGTGGAAAATGGAGTTTGTAGGTCTTAGATATGAGCAAAAAGATGAAGGTATGTCCAAAGAAAGCGAGAAGAGAAAACATGAACTTTGATGCAATATTGACATTAATAAGTGACACGCATAAAGTTGATGGTCAAATAACTATTGAGGCAAAAAAACTCTAGTAAAATGATCCCTATTGAGAAAAAATCCAGTCGTCAAAATACTTGTAAGAAAACAAAGGATCAGTGCTAGAAGAAAAATCCGGTAGCCAAAAAAATCACATGTTTGAAAAAAAAACTAGATTCACACAATCCATCGATGATGTGGATTGACCTATATGGAGGTGCACAAAGTACGCACCCAGATGTAAACCCAGTGACATAGATCCAAAAAAGGACTCTTGCTCTGAGTTTCTAAGGTCACCACGTATCTCACAAAAAATAACTAGGGAAAAAGGAGGTTAAAAAATTTGCATGTGCATAAAAGAGTGGCCAAAAAAAAGGTCCACACCACCCAAGTTCTCCCCCTACCTATCCCCTTCCTCCTAATGCTCCTCCTCATAACGTTCCTTATGATATTCTTCCTCATGATCATTCTAATTTGTATTCTATTAGTCAAAAACCCTCCCACATCCATGTGTAGGAGGCATCCTTCATGGGACAACAAGGAAGTACAGGTTAGAACCTCATGATAACCTACTAATCTATATCAAAATCACAAGTCATTTTTAAGACAAGTATTACTATATATGAAAATAACATTCATACAACACAATGGGAGCATAACATAGAGATCCTAACTTTTGAAAATGGGATTTGATACCAAATGTAATGCCTCTCCCGAGAATATTTGGAACAAGGAATAAACATAGACTAACATAATTTTTTTGTTTAGGATAAAAGCATACATAAATCATTCATTAAAAATTGCAAGCAGATGAATTTAATAACGATCCAAAAGTTACCAAGTCTATAATTGTGCTCATACATTTCCATTTTCCACCTAGGTGATTAACATGAAAGGTTCATTTCGATTACTATATTTGCATTTAATTTGATATTCAAATCAATGCCCATAGTACAAATTCCTAGGTGATTAACCATACAAGTTCAATCCTAATTATAAATGCATAGAGTACATGGAATAGCTTCTAACTACCCCAGAGGTGATTGATAGTCGATCTATTCAAAATTAGGAAGGTACATCTCCCAAATGGGTATATCAAACACCAACTCACATTTTCTCAATATGTACAAAAGTGCTCATTATCCATGGAATGAAGAAATAGTACACAGTATAATATGATGTAAATCAAAATTTGGTACAATAATCTTGGGTGATAAAATTCCCAAATAATGAAATACTTTAAAATGACAAGCTAAAAAGATAAATAATGAAATGTTTTCATTGTACAATGAAACTTAGAGGCTGGTACAATGATATTATTTTATCATATGATGAAATATGATAAAAATAACTATTGACAATGTTACAAAGGGTAGAAGTGGTAACATGAATAGGAAATCTCCACACTAGGGAGTATCAGATACTAATGACTTAAGGACGTATGCACTCAATCACTTCATAAGCATTTCATGTCAATAGCACATTTGAATCATCTTAATAATTGGATATACAATATGTTTAATACTAGAGAATTTGCACCAAGAGTGCAAATAAAAAATTAGAAATCAAGAGGAGGGATAGGTCAAATTAATCAGGCATCTAGAAGATAATCATCCCTATTCTCCAATCCCTAACAGTGGTTAAGGTATAAATGCCTTCCAACCATGTGGAACTTGTAGCCCAACCTATCATGCTCATAAATATAATGACCCAACCATATTCACATAAGACAAACATCTTGTAGGCTTGCACACATGCCAAACAATGTAAGACACAAGTACACATATAATCATGAATGCAATACATCAAGTCAGTAGTTAGAATACACTATAGGATACCTATGTAGGGACTTTGTGGATTGTAATCACTTGGTTGGTACTAGCTAAAGTTGTATATGGGTATGGTAACTCAACTCTCGAGAGAGAACTCATATTGTTCCCTTGTATAAAATTATATAGAATAATGGCTACCATATAGACACACCATCCTCACATTTCCTCCCTCGGGCCTTATAGCTACTTCTGGACGGGTATATCTTCTATCTTATATTAAGTTTTATTATCATGTGTGTTTATTTTGGGTATAACATTCTAGAACCTTCCCATATTACCTTGTTAGCCACTTCTGAGTTGGGATACCTATGAGAGGACAATATACCCCTCTACCCTACATACCCTTATCATCATACAATGAGTGCCATAGGGAAATGAAAGTTCCCAACCCAAACCCCAAATGAACAATCACTCAACTAGCCTAAATCCAGGAGTATATGTCTCCCAAGAGCTTGATATAGGCATGCTCATGTGACCATGGGTGGGCACAACCAACTCCATGTGAAAAATAATATAATAATATGAAAGGGTTGGATTCATGAAATACAGTCAAAAGATCCAAGTATAAAGATACACTCAGCTGGATACTTTTTTAGGAATACATATTCACCAAGAAATCCAAAGGCCACAAAGTGAAAACATAGGATAAATAGAAACATGGAGGACAATCCATTTCCATCATCCAAACGCATGCCACAAAATTCCAACTCAAATATGGATAGCACATAAAATGAAGCATGAGAAAAACCCCCAAAAACTGAACATCTCATAACTAAATGAAATAAAAAACCCACTTCTATAATAATCTCAAACTCCCAAAAACCCAATATAAACCCCATTTTAGACACACGTGTGAAATCTAATAGCATAACAATACAAAAACTTACATTTTAATTTACAAAGCCATTCAAATATTCATACCCAACCAATCAAGCTATGGAAACACATGAACACGAAGGAGAACAATAGTAATTAACCTCCAACCATTAGCAATCAATGAAATGTGAGAAAATGAAGTAAAACATTTAAAATGAGAGAGCCCTACCTCTCACCAAAAGCTTGAAACTGGGAAATGCGAGAAATAAATGGAAAGAAATCTGAAGATGATGAAAACCTTTACGAAGATGGAGAATATCACTACTAATCAAACAAGTTTATCCTCACAAAATATGACAATCCGAAATCCCACAATGAATAAATCAAGAGAATCCTCCAAGAGGGTTTTGGAGAAAATTCTCCAATTTCACAACTTAATAAATAAAGATAAATATAACAACTCCTTTTTTGCCTAATGTAAGTATTTTTATTAAAATGACTTATAAATTAGAATATTAAATCACTTAATAAACTAATTGGCCCCTTTCCCAAATTAAACAAGACAATTCAAATATTGAATTCAACTATAATAAATTAGCTAGTAAAAAAATAATTTAATTAAATAATTTAAATCCTCCAAATATTTGATTAAATTAGCATTTTAAATATATTTTTTGCAACAACTGTGGAACCCTAAATATATGGACACACTCATAGGTCACATAATGCATTATGAATTTAGATTTACCACAGTAAGTGGAGGGTTTACAATAATAATAATATGGATGTGTCACCCATACAGGGATAAAAGGTTAACACCACTATCTCCTATACCACTGTTGAGAATATATGTACACACTCAGTTCTTGTAATTAGGAAAAATATACTTGGTACTTGTTAAATAAAACAAGAAAACATCAAGAGAAGATGCTTAATATGTAATAATTAAAGCACAAAAACACATAGTCACATTGAAGGGAAAAAATACACCATATAGATCTCACAAGCAAGTGACTATGACTTCGTTCCTACTTTGTACTAGCACCGACATGAAAAAACACATAGTAGTGGTGCAATACATCATTAAAAAATAATAATCATATTACAGAGTATTTAAATTAAAATATTTTTAAAAACATTTTCAGTCATTTGAGCGTATATCTACTGAAGGCAAAAGACAGATATCCACAACATAAAAGAACACCAATTAAGGATCTAATAGCATCCATTTGATAAATATAAATCATAATCCAAGTCCAAATAAAAAATTAACCAGATGTCATCATAAAGCAGCATGTCAAATCATTAGCATCATCATGCAAATTAAATCAAACTAAATAGTAATTCCATCTAGCATATAGAAGATATGATACTATTTATTGAAACAATGTATAGTCATCAAATCATATCAACATGCAAATAAACAATTAATAATAATTGAAGTGTCTCTCGGGTCAAAATTATCATGGAATGGAATGCAAATGCTAGAGGCACTACATAGAATATCTTAGCCACTATATACTCTCTAGAATTAGCTAACATTTTATTGGAAGATGAGTTTTAGCTTCAAGATCTCAAAACAACATGTATAGGTATTTTTTCAAGATTTGATATTTTGTTATTTAGATCTGAAGCAACATATTTCCTATTTTGATTTTAGATGCATATAAATATTTTCTAATCTACATTTATGTCCTTATTATGATTATTTCTCATTTCAAAAATACATTCAGTGAAAGATCATTATGCACCCCTTAGGTAATTAGTTGAGCCTATTAGGAAATCCTTCTTTGATAGAAAATGCAATCTTGAAAAGAAGAAGTGATCAAACCCTTTGCATTGCTTCTCTTTTCATAAAAAGCAATCCTCAATTACCTAAATATTATCATCAATACCACCTTTATGCATGTATAGAATTGTAACATTTACATATTTATGGGAAGAGTTCCCATCTTATACAAAATATAGACTACATACATTATAAAATATAATGTGCTATTCTATACAATTGTATATATGAAGTTCCTAAGGAACATTGTCTCTATCTTCTTTGAATCTCTATCTTCTTTGAATCAAGTATACCAAGGAAATGGTGTATTAGACCATTTAAAAACTATTATGCTTTTTGCAATTGGGGTATTGGATTCTAACACCTTCTAGGGTTGGCACTACCATGAACATGACTACTGCAACTTCTATCAAATAGGTGTTGTAGATTCTACCTTTTTTTACCTCCTTCTTTGTTATCTAATATATGTCATGAAGTTTTCTAATCCCACATAAAAGGGGGTGCTTTCCTCAATCCTTCTTTTTCAGGTATGCCCATGTGAAAGCTCACATGTAAATACCTTCATAATATTATCTTGGAGTAAGCTTTAAAACTTGTCTCTGGGACCTAATAATAAATATAAAGAACTATGAGTCTCTTAAGAGATTGAGTAAGTGTTTTAGAATGACCATTTAAGAAATTAATAGTCCTAGAATTCCAAAGTGGCCAAATATCTTGACTCAAGAGGATAGACAAAAATAAATTAGAGTCTTGAGGAAATTGACCCATCCTATCTTGACTTCCCAAGAATTGAGATTAGAACCAACACAAATACCAAACAACTTTTACCCTTCTCTTGAAAAAAAAAACATTGAAAAAATATGTGCTTAACTATTTTTGAAAGCCTGTAAATAAATCCTATGTTTAATTCCCCAAATAATGAACATGCAATTTGTGAAATAATGGGCTCCAAGGAAAACATCTCTTTTTAGGCTCAATAGGCTTGTTCCAAATATTGTTCAGGATGGAGTTCCATGAGGAAGGTTCAAGATCAATTTTCCAAGAGACAAAGAGATGGGAGATGATGTCAAACGTATTCACAAGAAGAGAATAAAACTTCTTGTCTTTGATAAGAGGGAGGAGAGAACCATCTTATCATGAGAAGTGGGTATATTTATAAGGAAGAGAGACATAGGTCCATATAAGAGCCAAGGAGGTATCATCCTCTCTCATTATGGAATAGATTCTCCATTGGGTGAGAGGGATATCACTATAAGAGAATATCACATTCCATGAAATTAGTTAACCCCCTCCAATAATTTCATCATAAATCTTGATGCCATTATTAGTCCAGATTTTAGTTGAGCATCATTGCAATAGTGAAAGTGATTTATCCTTATGTTTTAGGTTCTAGTACATGGATCCCTTACCACAAACCTTCTTATCTAAATCAATGATACCATTTTGAGATGCATGCTTCCTAACTAAATACCATGGTGTCCATATTGATTTAAATATGAGTGATCTAGAGGGCTTAACAGGAAATTACTCAACTATGATGTCAACAATAAGAAGTATGACCAAATTGGAGTGGTTCTCTTTGGGAAAAACCTTGGAGATATTATTTTTAACTAAAAATTTCCAAGGCGTGTCCCTTTGTAGAGCCTTAAATATCTATTTTCTTGCTAAAGACATTCCTTAGAGTCTGAGATTTATCATTCCTACTTCCCCCTTTCATTTACTCATAATACACCAAGCCCATTTTTACTAGATTCCTTTTTCTATCACTCTTTCCATCAAACTATAGAAATTATTTAATCTACATTTTAATGTGGTATCATATTGACTAAAAATCCAAGCTCAAGAGTAGTATATGTTGTAGGCAAATATGGTTTTTTGAAAAACCTACAATCATTCTACCATAGTTGGACATTTCTTGTTCTACTTCTTCATTTTCTTATCAATTTTCTCCTAGATCAAATTCCATGTATCTTTTAGATTAGTTCTAATGGAAAACAAAACACCTAGGTATCTTACATGATGGTCAGACCCTCCACACAAAATTAGGTATTTAGCACAAAAATTAGGAGGATTTGTGTTCCACCCAAGGATGAAATATTTGGCCAAGGATATTTTACACCTTGAAGCATTAGTTAAAAAGTTCATTCTCACCCATCAAGGCTTCAACATTAGCCTCGTCCATCTTGATCAATAGAGTAGTGTCATCAAAATTATAGACAATAGTTAAATCATTGTTATTTGGAAGAGTGATACCTTTAACTTTGGGTGAAAGTTGATAATAACTTAGGAGGTAATACATGGCATCAACAACTAGTAAAAACATTGTAGATGCAAGAGGACAACCTTACTTTATGAATCTAGACAAATTGAATTTTTTAGTTCTAACTCCATTTACTTCCACCATTTCTTTGGCATCATGTATAAGTGTATTGACCATATGAAAAAATTACTTAGGAAAGCCAAGACTTTCAAGATCATAGAAATGAAATCCCATTCCATTTAGTTATAAGCTTTATTAAAGTCAATCAAGAGCATGAAGGCAATTTGATTGGATCATTCACTCACTTCATGACCTCCCAACAAGTGAAGAGGTTTTCCAAAATATATCTTCTCTTCATAAACCAATCTATGTGGGGTAGACAACCCTTGGAAGAATATTTTCTAACCTTTTGGCCAAAATATTTGTAAGGATCTTATAGGACACATTAAGTTATGTAAGGGGCCTCCAAATTTTTATAAGGGACTTATCTCTATCCTTAGGATTTAGTTTAATGAGATCTAAGTTGATCTTATCACCCAAGGATCCCTTCTCAAAAGATTTTATATGTACCTCAATCAATTCCTCTCTAATCCAATAAATATTTGTAAAACTCTAGACACAACTCAATAGGCTCTTGGGCCTTATCATTGCTAAGAGAAATGATAACCTTGTTCACCTCTTCTAGGGTAATCTCTTGATAAAAAATAGTTGTATCTTCCCCATCAAGCTTGTTTGGAATAATTATTTTAATATTTATTATTATCATTTTCTAACAACTTAAAACCTCTACATGTTAGTATTCTTTTTATTTTAACTTCCTTGACAATCAAAGATATATATGAACTGTCTTACTTCTCATTATATCTATTGAATTTCAATGAAAAATATTAACCTACCCTCTTTATTATTTTTGAATTAGTAAACAAATCTAAACTAGCAGGCACATGCTTTTTGAGCATGCAACAGGTGTGCCGATAGGAAAGTAAATTTTTAATTTAAAATCTAAAAATTATCATATATATTTTCATATACAATTTAAAAGAAAAAAACATGTCATTATAGACTATAGTGGTTTCAAAGACAACTTTATTAAGTGTTGATCTATTGAAAAATTAAAAACATATACCAAATTAACTCAAATTTTTGTCCAAATGGGTGTGGTAATATAGATGCTAGGACTGATATTCTCATTTACAACTAGAAACTTGTATAGAAAGGAAAGATAATTTAGTTTCTAAAAAATAATTATAGTGCATAAAAACAAAGAAGTCCATGATTTCCTCTCATGAAAATGTGTTTTTCTTCCAAATCGGTTTATAGCTTCTTAGGTATCAGATCAAATATGCCAAAGTAGATCATGTATATACATTTTGAATGTTATTTTTTGTCATAAAACTAAAATTTATTATAAGAAATGTCAAAAACCATCTTCTTATAGGTCTACTCAATAGGAGATCATTTAGTGACTTCAATAATTTCATTCCAAAAACACTTTCATATGAAACTCATTGTTAAGCTATGGGGTCAATTGAAATGGCTAACATCATGAAAGAAGATGTTAACTAATCCATGTTTTGTAGATTGTATGGTTGATCACTATGGTCAATTCAATAGGCAAAAGCCTATATAAATAATGGATGAGCACCTTGAGTTGAGAATGCATAATGTCACCAATGTTTCATATTCTACTCCGTAAATTCTACAACACTACCATTCCTAAACACTTTAAGAATATGGGCTCTTTTGTTGCTTATTTTTTAAAAAACTTTCCAGAACTATTAGTGATATTAGATTTCCACAACTCATTATAAATATTACAAAAGTTTCTAGATTCTATTTTGTATGTATTTTTAGCATCAACATTTCATATCACACTCTGTGATTAGTCACCAAAATGAAAGATAACAAGAGATTTGTTAAAAATGAGTTGCATGAGTGGTCTAATTCAAAAGATAAATAGAGGTAAAAATAAAAATACACACAAAAAGATAAAAGTGAAAACTAAATGATAAAAAATAATAAAGAGGTTAAAAAATTTTAAAAAGGAAAGGAAGAAAAAGGTAAAAAATGAGTTAAACAACAACAACAACAAAAAAGAAGTCACAAGAGACTCACAAAACTTTAAAAAGAACAATGCAACACACTTTTGTTCTAATATCTTTTAGTACATCATGGACTAGTGAAAGAACATGAAAAAGATCCTCCCCTAAAATACACTTAACATCACACAATTGAGTCTCAATAGCAGGATGCAAGAAACTAATAAATTTACGATTAAAGTGATGCATGTTTGCGTTGTTACACTTTTCTTGATGCAAGAGAGGATTGCAAGAATCACACAAGGCGTTGATGTTCAAATTACAAAGACCTCTTTGAATTTCTCAAGAAGAAATGAGCTTTCGACCCTCCTCTCTAGGAGATACTGAGGGAATGCTTAATGTTTAGTTATGTGATTTTTATTTTGTTGTTGTTATGCTAATGGAAGCCCTAGGGGCTATGTTTCAGTTTAAATATTGTGTTTAAGACTTTTATTGGTCCTATGTGGCTCATGTTTTATGTACACATTTTGGTTAACTATGATACTAGGATATGTTCTATTTTTGGTTTCAAATACTCTAGTTCATTCCAAAATTTGTGATAGAGATAAGAGTGGTTTCACTATTTTTCTTTTAAAGTGATATAGTTGTTAATGTGCTATTAATGTTGTAGTTGTTTATATACTATGGGCCAACACCCTCTTGTTGCTTTTCTATTAAAAAATATCACACCATTAATAAAGTTTTAAAAAAATTAGTGATTAAGATGACTTTTATTTGACATATAAAAACCTTACAAAGTCAAATATGTTATACACAAATATTTAATCAAGCTCCAAAATCAGCTCACCAATGGTTGTTTTTGAAATATTAAGAAGCCAAAACAAGGGGGGCTGGCCCATACAAAACAAACTGGTAGACTACCAACATATTACCATCCATAAAAGGGACACCCCCAACCTACATTAACACTCCAAAAACATCAACTAATAGCAAAGTAACAACATACAAAAAAGTAAATTAACTAACAGACATCCATCTAAGATAACCTAGAACCAAACTGCCAAAAGTAAAGAGTGTTTTAAACAAAGGCATCATAGCCTTAAACCTAACAAGTCCAAATACCAACAAAACTAGAAACACATAACCATGAGGACACAAGGCATCAACTAGGCTTTCACTCATTTTTTGCCTTTATGTTCGCCCAATCTTTAGCCATGAACCCAAAAAGCAAGTTGGTGTCCTCCTAGCTTAGGTCCTCCTCCTAGTTGGCCTTCACCACATGCAAGGTAGTGGTCGCTACATGAGTCATCTTGACAATGAACTTAGACAACAAGCTAAAGCTTTCCTCAAACTCCTACACTTTGTCTCTCATCTCTCTAACATTTTCCTCTAGTTTTCCTCTTGGCTTGTCCATCTCCCTACCCATGCTATCAATCTGCAAAATCAAGGAGTTAGAAACAACTTTACCAATGAGATTTAACCTATTTGGGGAGGACACTGTCATAGGAGAGGGGACCTTATCCTTCATCTCATTGAACTATTCCTGTGTGAGGTCCATTGTATATATCATGAGGGACTCATAAATATGGGTCACCTCCTTATCCTCCTTAACCTCCCCTCTCGAGCTTGGCATAGATAAATCTGAAACCTCCACCTCCCTATCTCTACCATCATCCTTTCCCCACTGTAATTAAGTGTCTTCTGTTCCATCCAATGCTTTGGGGGGGCCATAGCCTCAGATCCCGACTCATTCTTCTCTAGAGAGGTAGTTGTTCTCATTTTTCATTTGGCATTTATTTTTGCTAGTTGCTCAAACCTCCTTCTCCCCTCGGTGACTTTCTCCTCCTATCTCACCAGTTCCTTCTCTTTCCCTTTCTCCAAATTCACCTTTTCACCAAGTGAGGTCTTCTTTCTCTCCTTAGGGGACCCACTAGGCAAGGGTTGGGGGGCGGGGGGGCAAGTGTTGGGGGGGTGGGGGCCCTAGGTCCAGTAATTCTCAAAGGGACTTGAAGGGGACGAGGGTTATTGATAGCAGGGATATCAACCTCCACAATTCTAGGAGGTAAAAGGGCCAAGTGAAAAATGGTATAGGTGAAACATTAACCCTTGGTGAAGGATAGTGAATTTTTTTGCCCCTTTTTTCATCTTTTCCCTCTTTTTCTCATCTGCAACAATATCAACCAATTCATGCAACAAAAAGAAAGGAATGGACAGACTATCACAATGCATAAAATCATTTAGAAGGGGAAAATGAGAGTAATAGCAAACATCATACCTCCCCTCAAGTGTTAGATATTTCATTAGCACTAGACAAACCTCATTCCATGGCTCCAAAAGATTTCCCTTAGAAACCCACCACGATGTCGAATGGGTTCCTCACCATAAGGAAACTTGCAACAAATAATATAATTTTTTCCACATAACCCATAATAGATATGATATTAATATGCAATTGAAATCCACATGCAAGAGACTAGACACCATACCCACAAAAATTGTGACACAAGATATACCCTGGGAAACCATCATTGAGGGAAAAACCCAGCCTCCAAAAGCATCCATCACCATGTATCATTCAACAAAAATACCATTGCAATACAACCATGGAAGCCTTCAAAGCCATAGCCACAATCAAGCAATTCATGTGAACAAGCATGAATCCACACATCCCATGCCATGCTTCCAACTTTCACAAATGCTCCCTTGGCTAACCTGTCAAGCCTTGTCTTGCTCGACTCTTGCCTTTTTGCCTTCTATCTTCTCACACCAACAACTACCCTTGTGGCTGATTATATAGTAGCAAGTCCCAAAAAACCACCAAGCGGTATTACATAAACCACGTGCTACCTAACCCATTGACCCCACATTTAATATTGGAAATTTAATTATTTTCCCCAATATTAAATAATTACATGAAATATTATCACAATGTTACAATACAACTCACAAGTATATCCCATGGGAATCTTTACATGTTGCACATTCATCTAGGTGCAACCTTACATAATAAAATAAAATAATACGATATTATGCAATGTACGCAACACCCATTATCTCAACACTCACCATCTTGGAAGAAGTGACATAGGCTATCCTCATTCACAACCCTCATCACTTTCTGCCATTTTCTTCCCTTCAATGAAAGACCCATCGCTAAAGCAATAACTTCCTCAAATGCTTGGAATGAGATGCCATTGACAATCACCCTTCTGTCCTCCTAGGAATTAACAAATTGAAGCGAACAACTCTCATCATACCCATTCATCACCTCCATGAATGAAACTAAATCACCCTCTGTTAACATGTACTAGGTAAGGGGTTTTCGAGCACTATCCTCAATCTTTAACAGTTCAATATGAAAAAGATCGCCCCCCATCTTTACAACACTATTCACACTATTCAGAATATCAGACTAGGGTCAAATTCCAAGATTACAAACAACATGCCAAAAAAGGAGTTGCACAAAATACTCATAAATGCCTTTAATGTCATGAATACCTATGTATTTTCTCAATCTAGAGCACGTGCTAGCTGCCACTACCTCTTTTCCACTTTGTCTCTTCATCATCATAATACCGATGCCATTTGAAACTTGAATTATTACTTGGTGTCCAATACGATCTCATAATAAGTGAAATATTAAAAAATACAACCAAATCATAATTTGATTTTCTTTCCCTCTTGAAGCTCACATCTTTATAATATAGTTTTGAATATATATATTCAATACAGTCTTCCCACTAATAGAACCCTTGACAAATGAGTTCTTTATTCGTACCAAAAACATTAGAACATAACTTTTTCTTGATATTAAAGTTCATGAATGTGATGTGTTATTGCTCTAATTGTCGGTAGTTGTTGTTTGTGACTACCATGTTTGTTCAATGAACCAACCATTTATTTTGACTGCTCTAGTATCAACAAGATTGAAACATAATATAGAATTAATCAACTCCTCATAATATTTCATTCTTGAACGAGCTCTTCAATCTAGTCAACAATGTTCCAATATGTAAGGAGCCAATTAAGAAACGAGCCCTAAAGGTCAAAACCATTATATTTGTGATTCCAAGTAATAATAATATTTAGCAAATGTTTGATTTAAAGTATTTAGGGAAGATCACAATATTCATATCTTCCCTCCTATTAAATAAATACTAAAACATTAATCGATGTTTGACATTTATAATATTTCACTGATCTAGGGATTTAAACCTTATTCAACTTATTCTTTTCCAAAACCAAACACGTACGACATATTCTTGTCCTTTTCGAATTAAATAAACAAAAATATGGCGCATTTGCACATTATTTTGGGTATTTTAATGAATTGAAAAGATGATGGACTATCCGCCAAATGTCAAATATTTTAAAGAATTGAAAAATAGTTTTATCAACAAATATAAAAATGTCCTCGGTTAAATTTTAGTGCCTTTATAGCTCAGTAGTAGAGCATCAGTCTTGTAAACTGAAGGTCTGCAGTTCGATCATGCGTGAAGGTACATTTTGTTGTACAATTTCATGATATCAATTTTTTAATCATTTTAGGATGAGCAAAGTTTTCATGGTATCAATTTAAAATTTGTTTTCAATCAAATCAATTTAAAAATGGGATAGGCTAAATTTTAGACAAAATGCAATAAAAACAAAACAAAGTCAAATCAAATTTATGAAAACATAGTGATTTGTTTTCAATTTTTTAATTATTTTCGACTACAAACTATGCAAATCATGAAGATCAAATGCATGTTTTTTATTTTTTTTAAATTTGTCAACTGTATAATTCGAGGGAGGATAGCCGCCTCCATTTAAAATCATTTACCATGATAAATCTATAAGAAATACAAGTATAAAACTAGTAGTTGCACTTGAATAAGTCAACAAATTTTTTAAAATTTAAATATTAAACAAATATTGGATCTGTTTTAATAAACACAAATAAAGAAATGTCTATAATGTCTCTATTTTTGGATTTCCCAATTAGATTGTGTAATAGTTAATCATCAAACCGCAATCGAAGACCCCTGATCAAAGTACTCCATATCTAAGAAACATGAAATAAAAGTTTTGTTTGTAAGCATCAAAACAAGTTTAGCTCTCTAGAATATCATTAAGTTATTTATTTATTAATTTTTTTTTTTTTTTTTTTTTTTTGTTGTTCTGTATAGTTTCTAATGAACTATTTAAAAAGATAAGTGTTATTTTATAATTTGAAATAAAGAAGTAATTATAGACTATAAAACTATTTTCCAATTTTTATATTCAATGATTTAATTGATTTAAACATTAGATTCAACAAATGCATTAGTGCTTGTGCAACTAATGAGAATATAAAGATATGTAAATAATTATAATATAAACTCTGATGTACAAAACTTTAATATTTATATTACAAAATGAATATGAATAAGTATACAAACTTAGAAAGTTTCAAAACCTAGTTTTACAAAAAATACCTAAGAGCCAAAGCTAATGAAAAAGCCAAATACCTACTTAAATAACTAAGAGCCAAATCATCCTAACCCCTTTCATTGCTTGGTCTCATCATCAACATTAGTAAAAATGACCTTTTATCCTCATTCTCAGGGCTCTACTCTCAAATCTTGTGCAAAAGCTTGAGAAGACCAAGCCTTTTTCTCTTAGCCTTAGCACTACAATCACTCAGAAGCAAAAGCAAGCTCTGAGTAAGTTCCCGCTACTGTAGGGTAGTTTCCTGAGAATTAAGGGTACTTTCACAAACAACATAGGAAACTCATGGCATACTCTACACCTCGGTCAAAAACCTTCAAAGTCATCTCCAAAAGTAGTGAAGTAATGGAACAACTAAAGAATATTCTATGAGAGCAATACACCCCTCCAAAGTAGCCAAAGTGCACTATGTTGCCACCAAGTCCTTCAAATTTGTATAGACTCTATAAGTGCCCCTACTACATTGACCATAATTATTTTCCCAATATTTTGGGTTCCCTTAAACATAGAGAAAAAATGATCTTAAGCTCCCATAGTGCCTCCACAAGTTGTGCTACATGAAAGTGCAATACTCACAAGAGTTGAATATTTTAGAAACTTCCATGCAAATGCAATTGGTGGCTATAGAGTCGATTTCTATCACTTTCACAACACTACAAGGGTCCATTTTCAAAAGATCATTTCACTTGCATCTTGCTTCAATTGCACAAAAGAATTACCTTTAGAGTTTGAATAAATGCAATTTCTTATGTACAACTTAATGGCCAGAGAAGGTGGAAGAGTTGTTTGAGTAGCAAAATGATGAAATTTTTGACAATGTTGAGTAATAAGAGTAACTCGTTAGTCATTGAAATATCGTCAAAATCTGGCACTCAATTTATTTTTCAGACATATGACCATGATCACGTTTTACCGGTGATTTCCTACTTATAATAGCCCATCGATTAATTATAAATATATTTCTCTAAGGTTTATTTACTAAACAAAAATTAAAACATTATTTGAAGGAAATTATAATATTTTGGAATGTCAAAATTTTTAATTATTATTTGGTTATTAAATTTAGATAAATTAATTTAGGTTCTATTGAAATCCTTTTTTATAAAAACATAAAATTTTGAAAAACAATTACATATTTTAACTAGACATCAATAACTAAAAGATGTATAATAAATTATAGATTATTGATTATGGTGTGATATAAGGAAACTTGACCTCATTTCATTTGATTATTGCCCATTCATACACACTATGCTTTCTAAGAGACATAACTTCTTCCTTCTTTCCCTTTATCATTGTTCTCACAAACACTACCACCTTGGCTCTTCTATTTTTCTCTCATTTTTTTTAAAGGTACCAGACTATCATTTTAGAGATGCTTTCCTTTTCCCTTATAACTTCTTTGATTTTACCATTGCCCATTCATGTACACCATGATTTGTAAGAGACGTAACCTCTTCCCTTTATCATTATTTTAACCTTCAATGTGTAGCCTATTCTCCTTGTCGTTCTCAACTTCAAATATGTAGCTTCTTCATTTTTTTAAAATGCCCAACTAGCCATATTCTTTTGAGACATTTTTCTCAAGACCTCTAAAATATTTATACTGAATTCATTGTCATCTTTCCTTTCCTATAAAATGTTTTTTTTTTTTTTTTTTTTTTTTCTTTCTAATCTTCAAGTGTGAATTCCAATCCCTCACCATTTTCATGCTCTAAGTTTTAAGATTGATATTATTTTTTGTATTAGAGCTTTAGGAAATATCATTAATAACCAACCCATCAACTAATGTTGGGGACGTATTCTTTCACCAAAATTTTTTTTGACACAAAAGTTTGCACCCTTGCTTGAGGTATGACCCTTAAGCGAACTCGTGTAACATGGAAACAACCTCCAAGTGTGGGACTTGCACTCTAAGGTTGAATCTCTAGAGAATGTCGGATTCCTTACAATCAAGATACATCTAAACTAAAACTTTGAGGGAAAAGGGAGAAATAATGCATGAAATTAAATGTTGAAAGGGAAGGTAGTGATGCACCAAATTGAAACTTGGTTATTACCTCTATTATAGATGCACTACACATTAATGAAATACTCAAATACACAATTGTAAACTCCAATCTATCTTCCACAAATTCGCATGCAGGTTAGAACTAATGATAGTCTTGAAAGGAAAGAGATTTCACTATACAACAACTACCAACAGGTTAAACATGACACACAAATATGAGAAAATAGAAAAGTAACATTCACTACAAGGCAAAATAATATACACAAGGCAATAGAATGGAAAGAGCAGGTAAAAACAATATATTTCATTAGTGGAAGGCAAAAGGAAGTTACAAATATAGAGCATAATGATGTTGTAATGAACTAGAGAAGAACCCCAAAAATATTTTTAAACTTTACCTTTATAGATCAGGCATAACTTAGATGTTTACATGAAGCTCAAACCCCAACCATAGTGGAGTTAAAAATTATAGAGAAGCAAAATAAAATAAAGACCAAAATGAGATTTGATATTCCTTGTATGCAACTTTCTCTTAGAAGTGATAGGAAGGGAAAAAAGAATGCATCTAGCGGCTAAAAGGACGATCATTCCTTTGCAAAAATATTAAATGGGCATGTAGAAGCATTAATTTCATTGTTACAAGGCTCAAGTAGCCACCCAACATTAAAGAAATAGTCCTTGTAACATGTTGTGGCCATAAAAAATCAAATCAAATTGTTGTCAAATATCAGGATGGGATAACATGAAGCTTAACCCACCCAGGTACACTTGTAGAGTTGACCCGTTGACCTTTACCAATCTGCAACCAAAAATTTGTTGTGAAACTATGAAAGAAAACTAGTTGATCATGAAGAAAGAAGCACACCACTAAACCTTGAGATATGTGACATTGGCATGGCCCACAACACATGTTAGCATAAGAAAGCCCCATAAAATATAAGATGGCACCATTCCCCATGAAAAGGTAGTAAAACAGAGTGCGGGAAGGGATACCACAAAAAGTTGACCCTCTGCCACATGACATAATTTCAACATTTTAACCCTAGGAAAATGCTGCAACACCACCTCATGAATGTAATGGAGACATGTGGCAAGGACAATGCAGGAACATGAAAAGTTAAATTGTGATGTGGGTCCAACTTTTTTAACCACCAAAAGATGCATGTCGTGAAAACAAGGACACGTAGCAACAATGTAGGCATTTGAGCATGAAGGAGAGCAAAAATACCACCGCTTCTCATATAAATAACACATACATTTTTGAAACATGTACATGAATAATTATAAATATATAAATATTACTAATTATTACTGAAACTGAAATGTAGTGAGTTCTTCTCTTTTTGAGATGGAAAATGATGAAAACCTTTATTGATTTTTAAAGTTAGTTATGGTAAGATGTTGTAGATGTGAATCTAAAAAAGTAAGTGCATTTGATCTAGCAATCAAAGAATAATAAATAGTAATGGCTAGTGTTTCAACAATACTTAGGTAGATGTATGTAAATCTAAGTCACTCTTAATTTGAATTGGAGGTATTAATGGAAATGAAATTGAATTAATGACTTAGATCTACATGTATCTACCTAATTATTGTTGAAACACTAGCCATTACTATTTCTTATTCTTTTTTTGCTAGATCAAATACACTTACTTTTTGAGAGTCACATCCACAACATCTTACCATAATTAATTTTAAAAAATGATAAAGGTTTTCATCATTTCCCATCTCAAGAAGAGAAGAACTCGCTACATTTTAGTTTCAGTAATAATTACATCTGCAACTTTGGCATGTCCATTGAAAATTTCTCAGATCAGTTATTTGTGATGGATCGAGTGGGAGCAAAAATAGCCAACAAAAACCATGCAAAAATATTTTTTAGTTTTCATATACCATTTTCCCCTATGACCCACTTGAGAGGAATTCCAACAATAAAAACAATATTTCATTAGTTAATACTTAACTTCATAAAACATTCCCTACCTTCAACTCAATTTCTTTAAATAGTCATTAATTCAATTCCATTTCCATTAATACCTCCAATTAAAAATCAAAGTGACACTTAGATCCACATGCATCTACCTAATTATTGTTGAAACACTAGCCATTACTATTTCTTATTCTTTGATTGCTAGATCAAATACACATACTTTTTTAGATTCACATCCACAACATCTTACCATAAATAACTTTAAAAGTCAATAAAGGTTTTCATCATTTTCCATCTCAAGAAGAGAAGAACTCACTACATTTTAGTTTCAATAATAATTACATCCACAATTTTGACATGTCCATTGAAAATTTCTCAAATCAGTTATTTGTGATGGGTTGAACGAGAGCAAAAATAGCCAACAAAAGCCATACAAAAATATTTTTTAGCTTTCATATACCATTTTCCCCTATGACCTACTTGAGAGTAATTCCAATAATAAAAAAAAAAAATTTCATAAGTTAATACTTAACTTCATAAAATGTTCCCTAGTTTCAACTCAGTTTCTTTAAATAGTCATTAATTCAATTCCATTTCCATTAATACCTCCAATTCAAAATTAGAGTGACACTTAGATCTATATGCATCTACCTTATTATTGTTGAAACATTAGCCATTACTATTTCTTATTCTATGTTGCTAGATCAAATGCACTTACTTTTTTAGATTCACATCCACAACATCTTACCATAACTAACTTTAAAAATCAATAAAGGTTTTCATCATTTTCCATCTCAAGAAGAGAACACACTACATTTTAGTTTCAGTAATAGTTACGAATATTTATAAATTATATATTTATAATTATTAATGTGCATGTTTAAAAAATGTACGTGTTATTTATATAATTGTATCGAGAGGTATCGTACGGGGGCATCATGAAGTCTTGTGTTATTAGATATGATTTAATATAAAAATCAAAACATTTTCAACATGTGTTTTAAATTAATATTTAAAAGTTAAACTTTTAAAAGTAGCATATAAATATGTAATGCTTACTAAACATTTTAAAGTTGGATCTTTCATTTGACCATTGCCCATTCATATACATCATGCTTTGTAAGAGACATAACATCTTCTCTTTTATCATTATTCTCAACTTCAAATGTATAATCCTCTACAAAATATAATGTGAAGTAGCATAAAATGATTTTAAAAGTTTTAAAATGCTTCCTCTAGCCATTTGTTTTTAAGACATTTTTATGCAGACCTCTAAATTGTTTTTCCTCAGTTCATTATCATCTTTCATTTCCTTTAAAGTGATTTTTCGTAAAATCTTCAAGTGTCAATTCCAATTCCTCACCATTTCCATCCTCTAAGTTTTTAGGTTGATATTATTTTCTAATTAGAACCTTAGGAAATATCATTAATAACCAACCCATCAATTGATTGTCTCCTCAGTGTGAATCTTAACATCTTGAGGTAGAAATGATGGCACACAAATTAAATATCCCTATGTTTGTTGGATGAGGCTATAGGTCATGGAAAGATTAGATGAAATATTGCTTGGCATCAGTTGGAAGTTATAAGACTTGAAAGCATTTTGACATGAAGTATAGGTTCCCTCATAATGGCTTACAAACCATAGATCAAGTGACATGTACGAGGATAATGAGAAGGCAAGGTATACTATTACTAGTACTTTATCTAAATCAAAACTTGCTAAAGTTGTTTCTTTGAAGACTACATATGAAGTTTGGGAATTTAAGTTGAAAGAGATGCATGAAGGAAATAAAAAGTTAAAACTATCTAGGAAGTTGATTGCTAAGATATCAACTTTTTTCATTCGATGGGTACAAAGCTCACACCTAACACAAACTATCATCCTCAAACAAATGAAAAAATATAAATAGTTAGCAAATGTATAGATGGATACTTGAGGAATTATTTTTAAATCAATAGAGTGCTTGGGTAAAATGGTTGCATCTAGGCGAGTATTGTTATAAGTCCTCTCATCATAAGTCTATTAGTATGCCTCCTTTTCAAGATCTTCATGGTTATCAAGCTCTTAATTTTTTTGATTTACTATTTTTAGATATTAGAGTTCCTATAACAAGTAATTTTATCAAATAAAGTCAATAGTTTTTTAGGTCTCACAAAGACAATTTGCATGATGCACAAAAATAACATTTGTATTATAATAAAAATAGGATAGAGAGATTTAAGGTTAGGGATGTGGTTTTTATTAGATTAAAAACATACATGTAGATTTATTTGAAAAGGAATAAAGAAAATAAACTCAAGCCCAAGTTTTGTAGACCATGTAGAATCATGAGAAAGGTAGGAACCAACTTAGGAGTTGGAGTTTCCACCTAAAAAATTGACAATGCCTTCAATATTTATTTTCTTAAGAAGGTCACGAAATGAAAAATTATTAGTTTCACCTAATTTTCTATCTTTAGATTACAAAGAGAATCCATTTTTACTTCCAAAAGAGATGTCAGAAATAAGACATAAGACATAGAGAAAGTAAAGCATAATGGATAACTCAATCAAATGAAAATAATTGCCTATCAAACATGTAATTTAGAAAGGACCAAATATCCTTAACCATCTACATCTCTATTTCTTGAGGACATACAATATTTGGGAGGGAGGACCTATCAAGCCCCCTCTCCAAAAATAACACTTATTATTTATAGTAAGTCTAGTTATCCATAAATAGAAAATTAGGACCTATAATAAATTAAGGAAATTTGTCCTTTTCATTTAAAATGATTAAAAAATAAATTTAATGTTGAATTATGAAAATAAGTTTTGATTTTTTTGGGGGAAAGTAATGTACAAGAACTTAGAAACACATTTTGTAATGTTAGGTGGCATTGAATAAGTTTTGACAAAATGGGCTAGTGGTAAGGTTCAACCAACAAAGTTGGGATGTTAAAGACAAATGAAGTGCTTATATTTTTGGAAATATAGAGAAAATTCCCTCTTGGTTGTGGTTATCGTATATGCATGTTAATTAGAGGATTTTATTAGTGTTTTCTCTATTATTCATTGTTAGTTTTCTAATCTATTTTTTGTTTTCTAAATATTGTCAAACTCATAGAGAAGGGGGTTAAAGAACATGATGTTTGAGGGTTTCTAGTATTGGATCACCCAATAAACATTGCAAGATCAATAAGCGATATTGGTATGGGAAGAGTGGTAAAAGGTCCTATGGACCCTAACTTGATGTAATAAGGCCTATTAAGGCATTTGATTATAATTAGGTGACAACATTGAATGTAAGTCCTAATGGACCTAATAAGGGCCATTGGACCTAGTTGTGTAACTATGGAAAAATATGCCTATAGAGGTCCTATAGGGTATGTTTGAGTTTCTTTGATGTATTAAGGCTAAAACATATGACTTTCAATAAGTTATAAGGAACTAGATGTTAAGAGGCAAAAGTTAGTAAATTTGAATTTAAAAACTAATGACTAGTTAAGCCTAAAGCAATAGTTTTAATAGTTTTAATGGTTGGGGTTGGTTATAGTTGAGTTTTCTAGTTGGGAAAGTTGCACACACCTATTAGATAGTGTAGGAGGAGAATGTAAGGGAAGTGCAAATGTATACATCAGATTGACTTAACAAAACAATACTAATATATCCTATTTTTAACAATTTTCTTTTTAGTTTTTGGTTACTTAAAATCCATTGGATATTATTGACATACTTTAAACATGGAATTGTGATACTTTGATGGGAAGTTCTGAATTCAATACAAACTATTTTGAATGCCCTTACAATCCTTTTGTAGTGGTCTAAATAGTCAATGGACCCATTCTACTTTATGTGAATGTTGTTACTTATAGAATGAACCTCTAAAAATTTATATTATTTTATTCTAACATGAATATTGAAAGAGTGCAAGCTAGGAATGTGGGTTATCACCATTGATCAAATTTGGTGTGTGTTGAAGGGTTAAGGAATATGGCACAACTATTTGATCTAAAGATTTATCTTAATGAGGGTAATATTTTCACAAAGAATATGATTGTACTAATTGAGTACATAGTAGATTAACTTGGGTTGTTTCCTAGAAGTGTTGGGAAAGGAGTATTTAAGAAAGCTCTAGATTTTGGGCTTAATTAGAGAGGGTTTGTTGTTTAGGGACCTTAAAGTTTGTGGCTAGGTCCAAAAGTACCAAAATCCTTGGTTTAACATCAATACTTGATACTGTAGAAGATTTGGAGTGTTGGTTCAAGGTTTAAAGCACAATTGCTTTTTAAAAGAGGCTTAACTTAGCTTAAGATAGTGCTAGTTTGCCCATTTCTATATAGATTGTCCAAAGTAAGGGTAGTTTGAGTTTTGGATATGTTGAAGTGGTTCCAAATGGGTATTTCAATCAGTCATTTACTTATCTATTATTTTGGAAAGTTTGGGTGAAAAGTGGAAAGATCAATATTAGGAGACCGAATTGGTGAATAGGCCTAGTTAAGGGAAAAACATTGGTGAATAGGCCTAGTTAAGGGCAAAACATTGAGCCTATGTACAAAATTAGTTTGTGGGATTTGGAAACCTATCAAATAAATGTTACTTTTGAGGAAGACATGACATCCTAAGGTGTTAGAACAAGTTGGTGAAATCGAGTTCAAGATTAATTCATTTGAGCTTATTTGAATGCATTAGGACCACATTGCAAGATTGGGAAAACCAATTTGATGATTGGGTTTTAAACCACTTGGATCCTCAATGGTTTCTAGGTGGACTAACAATAAGAGTCGTAGATTTGCTATGGTTTAGTCTCACACAAATATTACATCTTGTTGAAGGTTCATATTTCATAGTTCATGTCATGCATTTTATGAGGGTTTGGTTTGTAGTTTGTTGGTTTTGTGTAGAGATTATATTTCTAATTTTTTGATATTGTTTGATATCAACATAGGGTGAACCCCACAATATTGGGTTACACTTTTTCAAACGTCTTGATTTTTGCTAAAACTAAACATTTTAAAGAAAATATGATGATTTAAGCTTTGAGAGGTCCCATTTCAAAGAACTAATTGAAAATAGTTAGATTAAAGCCTCTTAAATCAAATTGTCCTTGATATACCCTTTGTATTGCAGGCATGAACGAGAAGTAGAGAGGTTATATCAATGAGAGTTTGATCTAAGATGTTTTGGTCTAACCATTTTTAATCAATTCATTCAAACAGAACCTCTCAAAGATTAAATCATCAGATTTTCTTAAAAATGTGTGACTTCAACAAAAACCAAGATGTATAAAAAAGTGTTACCCAATATTGTCAGGTTACCCTATGTTGATATCAAATACTACCAAAATACTAGAAATGTAACATGTACACAAACCCAACAAAAACCTAACCAAACCCTTACAAAATGCTCAAATTAAACTCTGAAATGTGAACCTTCAACATGATGGTAATCTTCGTGTGAGACTAAATCATAGTTAGATTAAAGCCTCTTAAATTAATTGAAAATAGTTATACTAGATCATGGTAATCTTTGAATTAATTGAAAATAGTTAGATTAAAGCCTCTTAAATCAATTTGTCCTTGATATACCCGTTGTATTGTAGGCATGAAAGAGAAGTAGAGAGGTTATATTAATGAGAGTTTGATCTAAGATGGTGTAGTCTAACCATTTTTAATCAATTCATTGAAATAAGACCTCTTAAAGATTAAACCATCACATTTTCCTAAAAATGTGCGACTTCAACAAAAATCAAGATGTATAAAAAAGTGTAAACAATATTGTTGGGTTACCCTATGTTGATATCAAATACTACCAAAACACTAGAAATGCAATTTGTACACAAACCCAACAAAATACTAACCAAACCCTTACAAAATGCTTGAAGCAAACTCTAAAATGTGAACCTTCAACATGATGATAATCTTCGTGTGAGACTAAATCATAGTGATGTTTGATTCCCATTCTTATTCCATCTAGAAACCCCCAAACATCATGTTCTTAAGGCTCCTTCTCTACATGAATGAAAACCTCTGAAGAATGGGAGATAGATAAGCAAAATAACAAGTGAATAATAGAAAAAAATGCTATCAAAACTCTCTTAATAATAAGCATATCCAAAACCCATGACCAAGAGGAAATTTTATTTACATTTCTAAAAATAGGTTTAGTGGGAGTAGGCATCCAGATGTGAATTTTTTGGTTTGTTTGTTTTTTGTTTTCTTTTTTCTAAATGTTCATTTCATGTCAAAGTTGACAAAAAGTGTAATCCCTTTTTTGATTTTTTGTGAATAACATGAAGGAACCTAAATGATGACTATATTTGTAATGTCCAATGACATTATTTAAATGCAAGTCTTACAATATTTTTATAATATTATGAATCAAGTTTGTTCACTAATTGAACATGATAGCTAAGTAAGTAGATCTATCTTGAAATACACAAATTTGAGGATTGAATTCAAAATAGTCTAATTTTTTAATCAACAAGTAATAATCATATTCTTTGATTTATTAAGTGGGTAGCTATGCATGCTTAATCCTCAATCTTGAGCAGTTATAAATGACCTCACACCATCAAAGAACTAAACTCAACTTGCAGGTTAAGATGTTGTTTCCTTCTGGTCAACAAAAAAAACAAATTTTTTTTTTAAGACATTAATTCAAACAAGTGAAAACAATATTAATATAACAACTTATATATGTAAAATGGAGGAATTTTGAAAACATAACCATAAATAACATTCAATTTGAAAAATAACATTCAATTGGAACAAGAAAAAGCTAAAAGAATTGATGAGTCTTATGCTAAGATTTAAAAGATATAAAAAAACAAACGAAAGTGAATATTAGACAATATTATAGACAAACTAAACACACCTATCGTTATTTAGAGCATGTTCCCATGCCACTGCTTAGCTTATTTTGGTTAGCAGTGGCTGCTCAACTTTTTCATGAAATAATTGTGGAGCTAGTGGTCCCATACATATATATTTTGCTGCTTAAAAATAAGTAGGAAATTTGAAATGTAAATTAATTAATTGAATAATAATTTCACATACAAAAACTATAAATAAAATCTTAAAAATAAGAGGGAAATGAGTTTGTGGAGCCACATGGCATTTTTGACAATAAACAACCATTGCTTATTTTCTATCTGTCCTCTTTTCCTCTAGCTCAATTTCAATCGTTAAAGAATACCTAAAAATAACTACTCCACCAAAATAGTTAAAGATGTTAGTGTAAATAATTAATTATTATTACACTTTACTTAAGTTTACTTAGGAATATGCATAGACATATGAGTTATCTTGTGGACAACACAAGAGTTTGCATATTCATATGAGTTGTCATGTAGACAACATAGTTGTCTGTACTCCAATTAAGCACATGGTGTTTACAACATCTCTTTATGAGATACATTTATGTAAGCTTATCCTCTCATCATCACACAAACTCCTGTGCTCAATAGAAGATAATCCACTCTTGGTGGACATATGCTTAGTTGTGATGTTTATCTCTTTGTTCACTCCTAGTCATTCTAGTTGCCTTTATATACAAGACACTTCTAGTGTGTATTCATCTCATATCTCATATCCAATTATCATATATTCATTATTATCTTGATCATCATTAGTCTCTCTTGTGCTATCTATTGAGCTTCTTGATCTTGGTGTTGAATTGTTGCCTTAAGCAAATTCTCACATGGTATCAGAGCTATATTAAATTCTTACATGGTATCAGAGCCATAGGAGCTTCATTGTATAGCCATTGGAGAGATTTTTTACAGGTCAATAATGGAGCTTGCTGGTGTAAATCAAATATTGGCATCATATTTAGAAGGTCAAACAACCCCCAAATCGACTTTTGTTTCATCAAAATAGGACATCAGAGGTGAAATCTAGAGTCATTTGATTTTTGAAGGTGCGATGGTGGCAATTCAGGAAAAATAATTACAAAGGTAATTTTCAAATATTGATATCTCCCTCATGCGAACTCTTTTTTTCGAGCAATTTTTTTTGTTTTTGGGTAGAATTTTGTGATCTACACATTGGTGTAGGATGTTTGAGATCTCTATTCTTGAATTTTTCTACAAATCACAGATCCTAATTTTTGCAACTTCAAAGGCTTAGTTCAGACTAATATGGACACATATTCAAGTGCTATTTTTTTGAGAATGCATATTTTTTGTCTACTTTCCAGATCCGGTATTAGTTTGAAGTAATTTTGAGTAGATATAGTACTTTCAAATTTTGGTCTCATTTTGGCCTGTTGGCACTTATAATTAATTATATCCTTGAGAGGTCTTGTGTCTTATCTTGTTGAGTCCGATATAGCTTCATATTTGTTGTTGTAACCATCAAACTTAGAAGTCCACTTAAGTCCTAAATTGGCAAGTGGCCATTGTAATCACACTAAATATAAAGTGCCAAATGATGCATTAGAAGGGGTTTCTTTGATTTCTTTTTTGCATTTTGGGGTTGCATATATTATTTGATCTGATGGAGTCATGTCAAAAGTGTCACTTTGGTTTAAGATTCAAGTTGACCAAAAAGAACTATTAGAAATGGAGTGCTTTGATGATTGATCATCTGAGAGAACATAAGGAAGTGTTTCCTTATCTATATTTGAAGATATTTCCACCTAATACTAATTGGGGACATCTTTCTCTTCTTCTTTGCTTTATGTATGACAGTATGAGCAAGGAATCTCTTGCTCCTCTTAGTAAGGCAAGTAATCCTCATGATGTTTGGATGTGTCTTTGGGAAGCATAGGAGATCCACGTGTCTCTCCATTACCAGAGGATATTCTACCTCCAGTCACTCCAGTTGTGGTACCTACAACTCCTGTTAAAATCATACCTCCTGATGCCCCTGTTGCTTCTATTGATCTAGTTCCAGCCACAGATGCTCTTGATTCAGTGCAGCAGGAAGCATCATGTCTTCCTATTTTAGCTTCATGGGATGACTTCCTTCCATACATTGCAGTGTTGTTTGTGGAGTCTTACATTGAATATGTGGGAGACATTATTGATGACATCCATCTTCTCTTTGTTGAGAAGAATTCTTCTTCACTTGTTGCAAGGGAACACTCTGACCCTCAACCACTTGATCTTTCTTTTGAGACTGACATGATTGTGGACACTTCTTTTCAACAATTAGAGGACTCTTTTACTTCAAATGAGACATATCAGTCTTTGGAGATTGTATTCTAGTTTCCTCAGACATCATATCTTTTGAGGATTTTTCCTACTGGTCGAGGAGCATTCTCTACTACACCTATGGCACCACTTCTTCCTACAAGGAGGAACATCATTCAATTTTCATGGTGCAACTTCTTCAATTATCAAGGAGCTTCTTTCATGGGTGTGCATTCATCGTTGAGGGAGGCTACATTGCTTCTCTTCCCATCTCTTCCTATAAGGATGATTCCTTGTCTTTGGAGTTTGATTCACTTTCATACATGGACATGTTACCTTGTTTGCCACCTTCTTTTGGGCATCCATCAGATTGGCTTGTGGCATCTACATTCATCAAGAACTTGTCAACATATGAGTAGACTTCTGAGTGAGCATCCATAGCATATTACATATGGATTCCTCATGCATCTTCCTATCCACAATGGGAAGTATACTTGCACCTATACTTTCTTCATTTCTTTTTTGGAAGAGGTTTTTCCCATGAGGTTTTCCCTCTTTCTTCATTTTTAGAGAGATTGCATTGCATCACATTGTATGTATTTCATTGCATTTGTACATGGATACCTAACATGGCCTAGTAGTTGGGACCCACATTGCATCTTGCATTTAGCTTTGTGAGATTAAGTGCATTCCTCTAAGTTGCACTTAAGGGGGGGTGTTAGTGTAAATAATTAATTATTATTACACTTTACTTAAGTTTACTTAAGAATATGCATATACATATGAGTTTTCTTGTTGAGAACACAAGAGTTTGCATATTCATTTGAGTTGTCATGCAGACAACACAGTTGCTTGTACTCCAATTGAGCACATGATGTCTACAACATCTCTTTACGAGATACATCTATGTAAGCTTATCCTCTCATCATCGCACAAACTCCTGTGCTTGATGGATGATAATCCACTTTTGGTGGACATGTGCTCAATTGTGATGTTTATCTTTTTGTTGACTCCTAGTCATTCTAGTTGCCTTTATATACAAAGCACTTCTAGTGTGTATTCATCTCATATCCAATTATCAGATATCCATTATTATCTTGATCATCATTAGTCTCTCTTGTGCTATCTATTGAGCTTGTTGATCTTCGTGTTGAATTGTTGCCTTAGGCAAATTCTTACATGATATCAGAGTCATACCAAATTCCTACAAAAGATTATACATTATCCTTTTTAGACAATTTAAAATGTCCATAAGAACACTTAACTGATTAAATTTAAGCACAAAACCCACTTAAGCAGCCGCATAGAAACATAAGGTTAATATCTATAAGATTTTAAAAAAAAATCTATTTCCCGAGAAATTAGGCCCATGCTTCTTCAATAATTTCAAAATAAATAAATCGAGCAGCACCAGTCTTTTTATCCAACCAAACAGGCTTGTTCTAGCCACCCAAATCATGGATTGATTGGATTAGGTCGAGAATGTAACACAGTAAATAATCTATGGATTATTTGATGCAGGGCCATGCACATCTCATTCCACAATATCCACTCCAAAGCTTTGGTCCCACCCATTTTTGGGTGTCTAGCCGTTGCTTTGGATCGATTGAATGTTTTTATTCCCTGCTCGCTGCCTGCTTACAACCTACTACTATGTCTTTCATTCTCAACTACTGCAGTTTCTCATGTTGCAATGGTGTCAATGTTAGCATCTCCCAACATGCAGTCTGCTTTTGGTTACTGTTCTGGAATTTTCAGGTGGATGAATAGGGGCTCTGCACCCAGATGCTCAATTTCTCATTCGGGTGAGCACGAAGACAGATGAATGTTTCCTAAGCATTTTCTTTATGTTACTTATCAGCCAGCGTTCTTTCTCTTGATTTATAGGTTGTTGGGCTAAGCCTTATAACAGTCATTATCGTCGACAAGGTTTCCGTTCAAGGAAAATGCCAGGAACGATTAGCTGGGCTGCAAATGGACAAGGACCAGACACTGTTGATAACATTCCCAAACCTTTGGGTAAAAGGTATATATATTCGTCTTGGCCAGCTACAATGCATGGAGAGTCCAATTGAAGTTTGAAAGTTCCTGGATTCTTTTTTCTGTGCCTGGTTTAGTCTGTAGTAGTAGACTGAGGTCTGTTCCACGAAATATTTTTGTTACTGGAAAAATTCTCATTTACTATAAGGATTGCTAATAATGTTTGCATTATTTTGATTGGATTAAACAACTATTTGTTGTGATCAAGACAAAAAGAAACTATGTCTATGTTTTTGTATCCTTGTTTTTGTCATACTGTATTAAATACCCATGAGTTGCTTTAGCAAAATCAATTACACAATGTCACAGCTTCCTTTGGAGAACCTCCATTACAATCTTTTCAGCACATTTTGAAAAAAGAGTAATTCATAAATGTTAAGGAATGTTACAATATACAATATACGGAATTGAATTATATAACGATTCCTTTTTTTCGTCGGTAAATATTTTTTTTCATTAATAGTTAAAGCAGAAGTTATACATTGTAAAGTTCCAAATAGGGCATCTATGAGCCCCAAACAGTCCATCAACTTAAACCAAAAGATGCCACCCTCGAAACAAACTCCTCCCCCAACCAACCACTCCCTACACAATAGGGACAAACAAGGCACCAAAATGTGCAGATGTTACAATATGAAATGAAAGGACAAGATATGCAAAGATCAATGATCCTATCCAAAAAGAGTATACAAAATTCAAATCCTAGACCACCATTCAACTTGTTCGATCATGGTGCTTGTGAAGAAGAACCAGTCTCCCACCCTTTGAATTTCGCAGCTTCCTCCTGGACGTTCCCCTCACCATTTGGGTTTCTCCTTGAATGGGTCCAGCTCCCATTGTTGAGCTTGAGTATCTCTAACTGCAAATAACTCTTTAAATCACTCAATCCTAGATCCACAACTGCTTGCTGAACCTCCCTGTCTCCATATGCATTCCAAATAAAAAAAGGATGGACAGGTGCACCCACATTCCCAATTTGCATCCAATCCTTTTCCCTTATCACCAATCTAGCTCTAATATTCCTTGAAAAAGATATAATCTGATCCACCCCTCCACTCCTTTGCAACAAACTTTGTCACCAACCAACACGCATCCATGACAGTATCCATCTCCAAACACTAACCGAGGAACATGGATGCAATTTCTATGTTTGTTCCATATCTTCCTTTCGCAACAGCTAGTCATCTCCAAGCACCGTGGAGATTTGTTTTATGTCCTCAAATGCAAAGATGCTCTTTAAACGTTCTTGCATGACCTTGCCTCAGAAGGCAATCACCACCTTCAACATTTTCAGTGAAAAGTTGTGCTACACCTTTCCACACTGTTTGTTTCCAAACCACCTCTCTTAACTCAACCCATTTGTGTTATCTTGGAAATGAAGGCTAATAAAGTGGTTCTCCGGTAACATCCTCTCTCATGCTTTAACCATCAATTACCTTTGGTAAATGGAGGAGCATTTATGCATGTACTTGGATATCTAATTGATTGCATCGGATTCGTTGTGCCAACTTCTCATTTCCTATGATCCATAAAGACAATAGTGTCCACCTCGTTCTGTGATGTCATTGACACATTAGACAATGCACCTGCCTCTTTGTTAGCTTCCTACCTAACATGGGATATTTTGAGGTTTTTGAATCTTGCTAGCAAATTTGAAATTGACTTGACAAGCTTGTTGATCCACCAATCCTTCGATTTGCCTTTGACAATTGCATCCGTGATAATGTGAGAGTTTCCTTCCAGATGCACTTGGAGAACTTCCAATCTTTTTGCCAATATTGTCCACAATAATGTTGCTTTAGCTTTTGCATTGTTATTGGCTCCTATAGCCAATTTTTGTGTACCCCAAGCTAAAACACTGCCCCTCCAATCTTTGGCAACACATCCCTCCTGAAAGGACATGATTTCCTTTAGAGGTGCCATCAAAGTTCACTTTCACCGACCCTTCTTTTGGCTCACTCCACTTTGTTTGCAACTCTTCAATTGGGGATGGATTAAAATCATCTAGACCCATTGATGGGCCTAAATTGTATAAGTGCCCAACTCAGCTGAATGAAGCTATCCTCATTGCTACAAGGATGTTTGCTTAAGTTCACTGTGGATGTTGCTGCAGTTACTAGATCTCAAATTACCCTCTCAATTCTGCTACATACTTGGCTGAGTCTCTTTGATTTCTCCTAAAATATGCATCTACTCTATTCTTTCTAGATTAATTGAATGAGGACCGATGGACTCACCTGGAAAGTATTGGAGAATAAGGATTTACTTTTTACCTTTTTCCAACTTTGAAACAACTCTTTGATTGTTGCTGGGAATGCAATTTGCCAATTAATTTTCCTACTTAAAAAGGATGAACAACTCCAAGCAAAGTTGCAATGTAATAACAAATGATCAATAGATACCTTATGCATCTTACACAATGAACATTTAAAAGAGCTAGTGAGGTCAATCTTGTTCAATCTATGTCTAGATACGATATGACCTCGAATGGTCAACTAGGTAAATAGACCAGCTTTAGGAAGAACCTGCCTGCTCTAGCAAAGCTTGAAAGGCCATCCTTGGTCTTTCGATTCATCTTCTAATAACTTGTGGCCAATCTTGACCACATACTTTGACCTTCTGAGCTTCTGTGATAGTAGAAGTGATGACCTCATCTATCTTTGTCATTGCTCCACCTCCTCCAAAAATATTTGGGGCCAAAAGATTCTTGAAGAACTAGATTGCTTCCTATTGGTAAACAGATTTGTTCTTTCCAGTTCTGACTCACAAGTGCCCTAATTTGTGAACAAACTCTGACTACAACAGTTTGGAAAGTTGCTTCTAGGAAGGCTAACTTCCCTCTGAATTGTTAGGTACATCTCCTTATTGCGGATTTACAATGAATTTTGTTTATCCTAAGTTTAACGGGGTATGTTCTTAACTTGAGGACAGGAGAGGTTAACCGAGTTAAAACTATACAAGATTTTAACCCGGGCAAGGAATGATTTAGTGAGGATTAACTAAGTTTATGGGTTTCATATATCCTATGAACTCATATCACTGAATTGTTCTAAAATGCATGCTAGCTACTACTAAGCTAAATTTAGTAGAAACTAATTGCAAAGAAAGGAAAACTAAATCACAGAAAAAGGCCTAAGAGATCCCTTTTAAAATCATAACGACAATACTTATCGTGATTAGTTTGCTACCTGAAAATAGGGGAACGAAGCTCTGTTCTTTCCTTCTTAATTTTGACAAAGAGAAGATAAAACTATTAACATCCAACAAATTGGAACAGAAAATAATTGATACAGAAATACCATTCAATTGACTCTGCAATATTAAGTACTTCACACCAAAAATTTGCTGACCTTTTATTAATCTTTCAATAACATACATATAGGATTCCGAGATGACCATTACAATGGAAGTTCAATCGGATCATCTCCTCAAAAATCACAAGTGGCAAGCAACCAGTTTGTCTATTACAATGATTACATAACAAAAATGGAAAGGGTGGAATATGAATCACTTCGCCTTCTTTCCCTTTTCTGCCTTTGCCCTATAGGCCTTAGCGGCTACAATAATTGGAATTAACTTCTCATGCCTATGGACGTGTACATTGGTGTATCTCAAGAGCCATTTAGAGTGCTCTCGGGCCAGGTCTTTGACGACGCCCAAACGATCTTGTAGTTCTTCCATGGCCACGTGCACACTTCCACCAAGCTTCTGCAATTCAGATATCCGTTTCTGAGGATTAGAAGCTATTTCTGTCAGACCATCTATAAAATTAGAGAAGTTTGTTTGCATAATAGGTATTCCAATGATTGCCTTTCCTTTCCCACTAGACTGTGAATCTGTGTGCAAGGCTCTTAGTAATTCATAGTCTCTGTCCTATTCCTTTACTTTAGCTTCAGTTTCCTTCAGTCCCTCCTCTGCGGCTATGATCATTTCAGACTTGAACTGCATGCTCTAAAACCATTCAACTAAGGGCTCATCCCTTTTAGGTAAGATCTTTGCTTCTACAGCCTCCTTTGTCTTCATGTGAATGATCATTTTCAATAAGGAAACACAATCATCGCTCTTGATTTTCTCCGCAGTCAAGGTGGCTCTGTTTGATGATATGTTGCCCTTCTCCGTTGCCAGTCTTAGTATAGCATTGCCGATCTACTCTATGATGGAGAGTCCTTCAATTTGACTTTTTTCGCTCCACTCTCTACCAATTTGCCCAAAATGCTTATCTTCCTGGAGCTGGGAGATGAGGGCTTGAACATCTGCAACAGTGGGATCACTAGTCATAGGCATTTTGGAAATGCTTGCCAGTGGGGTGACCAACTCCCTGATGAAACTATTCAATTCTTGTATTTTTGCCTTCACTCTGACCTTCAACAACTTGAGGCTTTCTAATTGCCCTTCAATTACTTCATTTGTCGATTTCCATAAGCCAACCTTGGTGTCATGTCTGGCCTCTCCAAGATCCACGGAGTGTAAGGCAAAATCATCAGGAGACATGTCCTCCAATCTTCCTTCCTTGATGGGCTTGGCAACTTCCATGGTCAGATGCCCTGTTTCAGGATCTTGTCCAAGGATGGACAAGGTCTTTTGCTTCTTGACTTTGCTCAATGTTGATCCAGAGCGGATGGCAAGGGACAGAGTATCCTTGTTGGGGGCGCCTTTATCCTTCCTCTTCCTTTTTCTCTCTAAGGTATCCTCCAACCATGAATCTGTACTTATTACTTTGGAGGTCGTTCCTAGAGAATCTATGTTGAACATCTTCCTTTTGGCTGGACTGGTGGCTTTGGTAGTCGAAGAAAAATAATTCTTCGGAGTTTGTGAAACCAACTGCGACAAGCCTTGAGCTTTCTCCATTTCCTTGGATTTCTTTGCCGCCTCATCAGATTTGGTGGATTCACTGTCACTGCTTCCACCGTCTCCCAAATCTACCACTTGTACATGAGGGCCACTTGGTAAAAGGAGTGCAGGGCTTATTGACGAAACTGGGCTGCTATGAGGCGAAGGGGGAGGAGTGACCGCAATGTCTTTGGCTTCTTCTGCCTTCTTCTTCTCAACATCTGACAAGGATCCAATCAGCGAGAGGGAGCCATCATGGTTAGTTTGCGCAATGTGGATATTCTTATCAGGAGGTTGATCACCTTTGCTGGATGGTTGAGCTGGTCCTTGGGTGATAGTCAGTGTCACACCTGATGTACTACCTTGAGAGGAAGGGGCCGTTGCAGTTGCTGGAGAGGCTTAAGTTGTCACACTTTTGCTTCAACTCTTCCTTGTTGTGGTCCACTGGACCCACTTCCTGGTTCTCTTGATAATTGGGGCCATCATCACCTCTAGATCCTCACATGCATCTTCATAAGGCTCAGAACTAACAGAGTGCCCCTCAACTTTATCAGATAGGTATTACTATACATGTTTTGTCCATCATCCTCAACTCCTTCAACATCAAGATTGATTCCATACATTTTTACTTGATCTACTGTGAGCTTGGTGAAAGCATGATCATGGCTCTCGAATTCATCTTTGCAATCGACCCAATAGTCTTCTATGGTGGTGATAATCACACTCCCAATCTGAAGAACATTCTTTGCATATCCATTTGGGTCAAACATAGGTCTCAAGACCTCATACATTTCCAACTTGTACTTCATCTCAAACACCTTAAGCATGTTCTTTGCATTAGAACAGGATTCACAACTGAAAGCTCCTACCTTCATAGGGAACTCGTAGCCTTTCTTTAAGCTCCTGCTCAGCACATTCACCTGAATTGCCTGCCTCACAATCTTGATCAACACGATCAGGTCACTCGGGTACCTTGGTAAGTTCGAAGGGAACCCGTCAAAAGCTACAAGACGCAAATAAGAAAAGGATGAGACCTGGATGAAAAAGCTCCCGAATTGACTGATAGCTGTCATAGCTTCTGAGCTAAATCTCCTTTTTGGACACCCTTGAAGTTCCCTGCAAATTCTCATTGTAAATGCATCATTAACTTTTATATACTCTGCATAACTATTCTCCAATTGAAAACAAGGGTAAAACTCATAAGATTTCACATCATTGGGAAAATTCTCCACCCTTGGGAGGCCTAACCATAATTGCAGAGAAGCTAACTTATAAATGAGGAAAGAGGACATATAGAATGTGTTGTAGAACTTTGCAACACTAAGAGCATTGGACAGATTCTCGCTTACCTCGTAGGCCCAATCAATATATTGGGCATCAGAACAAATAACTTGCACCAAGAAGAAGTATTGTTCAACAAAATTCAAAGCTTCTACCTCACCTTTCAATCTGTGCAAGAGGACCATGATGTCGACAATCTCAAGTTTGAGATTAGTACCAAGCAGGGTCTTAGGGACCTTACTCTTGGCGCCTTGTGGCTTTTGGAACCATGATTGCGTAATCTCCTTTCTCCAGACCATTTTCTTTGCGGAAAACTTAGAGATGGCTCCACCAATTGTCAAATCTGAAAACTCTTCCCACTCTGGGACTCGAAGACAATTTACCACAGTTTGCCGATCAATAGAGATCAATACTGTGTTATCTTGCAATACAATCTGCCTGGTGTCTGGATTATAATGATTTATGCATTCGTAAACCAATTCAAGAGCCTGGATTGCAACTGGGAAACCAACTGCTTCAACTAGCCTGCATCCTTAGAGCTTCTCAGTGATGGGATGGATTGGCTCTGATTTAACTCTCTTCTGCAAATCTTGCATGTCAAAGAAACAGAGAAAGGTATCTTGGAAATTCTGTAGAGAAGACTTGATTCCATTTAATCCATCGAAACCTGCGAATCTAGTTACTATTCCGTTCGTGGGTGAATTTCAAAATCTAGAAAAGCAGAGAATAGTAAATGTACATATGCTAGCTTTTCAAACAGAGGTTGTGCAAATTAACAGAATAACAGTTTGAGTAAGAGCGGTAAATTTTGCGACTGTTCATGTATCTCTTATATAGGAGTTTCAATCCATTTGTTAATCTTTAGGACTCACGCCACACGAATGAATTAAGGGAGAGTTCCATTGTAACAGTAACTGCGTGGTTTCAACAGATATCTTGATATCTTTTCACTTTTCCATTGGCCCAACGGTAATTTTCTATATCGCATATTTACTTTCCCGTTTTCCACTAAGTTTCGGAAAGTTATAAATAGAGTACTCCGTAACAAAATATCCGCTGAAGCGAATTCTGCTTAGTAGATCTTTCCTTCAATGGTTAGATTATTTCCATTATCATCTTGAGAGGTTTAGCACATGAAATATGGGTTTAATTCGCTCACCAACTTGATTTTCTTTAAAATTTGGAAATTTGTCCTCATGGGTTGAAAACTCGTTGAGGAGAAGACAATTTTCATTTCTTCGCCTAGGCTTGCCTTTTAACTTTACCTTTTGATCACGGTTTCCTTTGGGTTTGAAGATGTCCAAAAGTAGTGTGAGAAGTCATTAGGGATCCACCTTTGCTTCTTTTTCTTCATAATTAGCTTTTTTGGGAAACTGACTTCATGGGTTGAAAACCCGCCGAGGAGAAGTCAGTTTCTCGTTTTCCGCCGAGAGTGATTTTGAGAATTGTGACGAATTTTGAATGTTTCTTGAAGTAGATAATTGTAAGAGGAACATCAATTTGTTATAGGGTACCTTTGTATCTTCTTATTTTGGCTCTTATGTATCATTCATTGCTTTTTGTAGAAAATCGCTTTCATGGGTTGAAAACCCGCCAAGGAGAAGGTGAAGTCCGTATTTTTGCAAACTTTTGTTCTCATGAAGAAAACAATGAATCCCAAGCGGATATAACTCTTGTAAATGCTCTTTGCATGTTACGGGAATCTCCATCAAATTAGGTACTAAACTACCCGCAAAAACTCACAACACAAAAGGAAAACCACCTGGCTATGAAATGTGGGGAAGGGGGAGATGAAAAATCCGATGAAGACTCCTTTCATCTTAGGGGACTTGAAGTTAGACTTGGACACGCTTAGGACTTTACTAGAACACAAAAACTCCACTTTGCAAATTGGTTAGAGAATGAAAAGTGGGGCAACACTTCCTTATTGATTTCTTCACTCCCATTGAGAGTCTTTCCATCATGATACTTAATCTCAAAGATGAAATTACGAGATCTCCTTGCTTTAGCTGAACTATGATTCTTTTTGTGTTACAATCACCATCCTTTAACCAACATTTCCACGACTTTTGACGCAAATAGATTTCTTCCTTTTTTCTCCCAATTGCTGCTGTAAGGCTTTCTCTTTCTTATCCTCTGTCTTAGACATGCTCTTCTTCATAAATAATTCATTATTTGACAATGCTCACCCTTAATCCCGCGTTTCTCTTTGAATATATTTTTGAAATGTACTATGTTCCATTCCTTGAGCTTACTTTTTAACATTTGCAACTTCTTCATTAAAGCCATGGAGTCGGGGCCTTTGTCCACCATACCTTGACAAGTTCATAAATGCTCAGATTAGGTAGCCAAATCTTTTCAAATTTGAATGGGCATTGAATAGGGACTGACCCCATCTGAAAGATGAGTGAGTAGAAGATGATCTAACCCTGGGAAAGGAATTGTAGGAGCTTCAAACACCAAAGCAACCCTGACCCATTCCCACCTAGTAGCAATCTATCCATTTTTTCTGACTTCCCAACTTGCCCATTCCTATTCGTTCAAGAGTGGATATGATGCAGGAGCATCTAGAGGTATAAGGGCATTCTTGTGTCACCCAAAAAAAAAAGTACCTAGACATAGTTTTTGTTTCATGTGTTTTCATCTTTGGATACCCATTTGGGTCAAATAAAGTTTCCAATTCTCACAGTGCCACTATCAGTGTTCGTAGAGTTTTTAAGCACCTTGGGATACGTGTAAATGCCATAAAAATAGGAATATGTAATTGAGCCATAATTATGGTGAGTTAGAAGGTGTAAATTGGAGGGATGATTAAAATTGTAATTTAGAACATTCCAGAAAAAGAATCAGGTCAAAAGGCTTCACGGTTTGAAAGTTATCTCGATTTTTCGATTTTTGGAGACCTCTTAAGAATGCTCCAAAGTCAGGTTCGAGGTACTAAATGACCTCGTACGGGCCTGAAAAATGGGGGACGAGCGAAGTTCATTCATAGGGCTATAGAGCACTCCGAGAACTTTTCGAAAATGTAAACGGTTCGTCAATCGGAGCTACGGTTCAAAAGTTATGCCTCCCGGAAGTTCGGCTACCGTTTCTAGATTCTTCTAATTTTGCACCGACTTCTAAAGCGACTTCTGGGGCCTTCCATTTTGGCGGTGGATGCCAACTAGCACTTTCTAGAATGTATTCCTAATCCTTAACCCTTTGGGGTCTATTTAAGAACATTTCTGGCATTGTAAAAGGCAGTTCAGAGTGGAGTTTGAGAGGAGGTACTGGGAGAAGAAATTATCTCCAGATTAATATTATTGTAAGCCCATAGGGCATGTTTTGGAATCTATTTTCTCTGCACTAAGTGTATTGGCATATTTTCATAGTTAATAAAGTTTTCCCTTTTCTATTGTGTCCATTCTGTACTTGGGTTGTGTCTCCATCAGGATACCATTTTTAGTAAGCAATTCAATTAGGTTATTAGAATTGATAAACAGCTGAAATTTGTTTTGGATAATGCTATTGCCTCCCACACTCCCTAACTTCTCATGAAGACTCTTAGTGACGTTGAAATCTCCTCCTACAATAATCAATTTGTTTTTAGATCCTTGAATGATGGTTGTTAGTCCATCCCAAAGTTCTTTCCCTGAGCCTTTATTGGAGGACCCATACACATTAAAAAATAACAGTTGGTTCATATTAAGAGAGACCTTACTTTCACCAGTTGCCAATGTTTCTTCTATTCCAATAGTTCAATCTCAATGCTCCTACACCTCCACCAGAATCCTAAGCCCCCTGCCGTTCTTTCTGCTTCCACAAAGGCTCCACCCCATATTGACATCTAGTTGAGAAAGTGACCAATGTCCTCTTTTCCAGTTTTTGTTTTCTGCAGCAAAAAAATGTTTGGTGAAGCATGATCAAAGCAATGTTTGATCACATGCCTCTTGTAAGGGGCATTACAACCCCTGACATTCCAATATATGGCCTTCATGATGAGCTAGGAAGGGTAACCCATTTACAATATCTATATTTCCTCAAGCCATTAGCACTTATTGCCAATTCTAGTAGAGTTTTGATGGATTTCCCCTCTCTCTTCCGCTTCTCTCCCACTTTCACTTTTGCAACATTGGAGAGGGTTTGGCATATTGTCCTCTTCTCTAAGATACCTTATTTTTCAACAAGGTCCAGAAGTCATCCACATCTGATTCTAAATGTAACTTCTCCATTTCTTTCTCAGAAAAATGAATCTTAACTTTTTGTCTCCTAGTATTCTATTGTTTGCTTGGAGAAGGAGAAATCAAATTGGGCAAGGACAAATTCCAAGGGCTGTACTTGCTTATACCAATCTCAGGGGACAAATGAATTTGAATCGGACTCATCCTAACATACACCTTGGTTGAAAGACTAAGTACCCTTTTGCATTCTTGAGAGCCCGTATTCCAATCGATCATAAATTGAGAAAGTGGAAACCATATCTCTTGAGCCCACTCCAAACCTTGTATCTGGTCCATATGTGACATTAGCAAATGGTTTTCATTTAGCTCTTCAGCTAATACCAAGCCCTCCTTATCCATAGTAGAAATTTTTTTCTCTTGTCGGACAACAATGCATACCCTATCGTCTCCATTTCTCTAGAGATGACGATTGCCTCCCCCTTCTCTATTTGGTACCAACATCCTTCCATCCTCAGGCTTACTAATAACTGGTCAAAGGGCTTTTCCAAAAGCCGAAGGAAACTTTTCCATCTCCATACTGTTAGACATAACTGACCCTTGGTTATGGAAAAGAATACCCTCGTCCCCTTTATCTAATGCATCTTCCTTCTCACTCTATGACTTTCTTTGACAACTTGAACTCAGATTTCTATTTGAAAGGCCATTATCTTTTCCTTTCCTTTGTTATTACTAATGCTTTCCTTTGTTGAATGACCACTTTTTCTACAAATTTTGCAAGTAGCAACGATTTTTTAAATTTTTTGACCTCTATCCTCTGTTTACGCACCCCTCGATTTGACCATCTCTCTATCTATTTTGGTACCAATGGGAAATGATTTGAGAGAATACACAGCCTACCGTAAACTCTGATCCTTTTGTTTAATTGTTTCATCTGCTCCTAGTAAACTGTCCTAGCTTGTTCCCTATTTTCTCAAGAGTGGAACATTCCCAGTATTCCTGAGGCAGGTTTTATAGGTGAATCCATGTGGAGACCCCTATTTTTGTCTTTAGCAGGTCAAAGTTCAGAGACTAGTTCCCTTATATATAACCCTACCCAACAATCATAATTGGCCCTTTGTTCAAAACCCATTCTTTGTCTGCTAAGTGGTCGCATATCACCAGAAAGAACCCATCAGGTAGGGTTTTAATCAAGGCTATGTTGCCCTAAGTCTTTGAACACTATTGTTAAAACCTTGTCAAGGCAGGCCTGGGACCACTTTTTATAAAGAAAGCCTTCTTTCCTAGTCTCTTTCTCTTTAGTTAGGGTTTTTGTCGCTTGTGTTTCGTTAGGCCTGCACATTCTCTTCTCGGTCTTCGCAAAGCTTGAGGCCTCGCCTGAGAAAACTTAAGCCCCACCCCATCTCTGCATTGAAGATCTCTTCCTTGCAGTAGACATCCAAACCTCCATACTCCATCTTGCTTCTTTTTTTGGAATCCATCCAAGCCCTCTGTGGTGATCTCCAAGGAAATCCTCAACTTTTCTATAATTCTCAACTTATAACAGAGCCATCATGACCATCCCCCAAGTTACCATTCTGTGCCTGCTGATGATGTCACTCCATTCTATATATAACTATTCCTTTTAATGTTTATGATGCTCACTCAATGGTATAGGCCACGGGTAGGACTGTATCTTCTATAATGAAATTAAGTAGTGTAGAATGCAGAGAAGAGAAAACACACACATCACAAAATTTATGTGGAAAAATCTAGTAAAAATATACTAGTAATAAACCACGGGCAAATGTCTCTCAACTTTATTTCTTAGGATTTTTCATAGTTACAACAATGTCCAAAATATACGAATAATCATGACTTTGAGTTGCATATAACAACCAAGTTGTAGAGTCCAATTTACAGACCACTTACTAAATTTAGTAAGTGTGACTTACATGTAATACACTTGCCAAAATTACTATTTTTGGTAAGTCACCTAAATGACTTACTATTTACATGAGCATCTATGATGACCCAACACTATTTGATGACTTAACCACAACTAGTGGTTATCTATGATGACTTTGCATTCCAACTTTCTCTTGGTAGCTTGGAAATGGTATGATTCTGTTTATGAATTTATATTGTTCCCATAGAAGGTAGCTACTTTGTACGATTTTGTATGTCAGCCTTAAATATACAAAAGAAAAAAGAAAAATGGTCTAGAGAGGAAATACCATAAGTACAAAGAATATGGTAAATTTTATAGTTTAAAAATAATAATTTATAATAATGGAAACATAAGTGGATAGATAACATTATAATAAAACTACCATGATTTATTAAAATTACATTTTACCTTTAGAAAAAAAGAAATTCCTATGTTTATGTATATTTTTATTGTGTTAAACACTTTTTTAGTATAGAGTTAAAAAGGAAAATATGGATGTCCATATATTTGGTAACTTTGATCACACCACAACTGTAGACATTCTATAATGTAACCATAGTGAATATTTAAAGACATTTTGTCAATAAAAAATGCCTATAATTTTTAGTGGGTAAGTGGCTTGTGAGGTTGAAACGAGAGTTACTGAAACACAATATTGTAAACCGAGTGAAACAATAGGTAGTATAGTAACAAAAATAGTTCTACTGACACATTTTGTTAATGTTGTGGCTTTAGTCGGATTGAATTGACCTAGAGGATATCCTTCTATGGTTATTGGTTAATTATCAATTAGACAAACCCTTATATATATATATGTATATCTATATGTAATAGATTAATACTGTCTAATTGATGATTACTTTATTACCATAGAAACATGTCTCTTCTACTGATATTTATATAACATTCAAATTTGCATATGGAACACACAGAAATAATCAGGAGTGTTATTACAGGTGCAGAAAATGATCCTACAAAACTAACAGGGTATTAGAGCGGCAGGCTGCAAATTTAGAAAACAGAAATGATTAAGAACAATTATGGGGAAGAAGGAAGGCAGTTCCAACATCTTCAACAGGACACAACAACATGCGTTCCAATTAACAAAAGTTGCAGGACCCAGTAACAGTGAGAGTGGGACAGTGATATGGAACATGACCGTTTAATAATATCTGTAGATTACATTATCATGACTGGGAGATATATAGAAGATTGGAAGAAGATAAATGGGTGGACACAACACGGAGGAGAAGAAGTATAACAACAGACATGAGCAAAGCTATGACCAAAACATTGAATATGGAGAAGAGTCCAGACAGCCATAAAGAGGAAGATATGGGGTTCATTGCAGAAGGTTCCATATGGAATCTTTATACACCATTCGACAACCAGTGTACAAGCTACTAATCCATCAAGCACCTAATATAATCAGTGACTTGTGAGTAAGGTAGATTCAGTTCAACAGAGAATGGTTTATATATGAACTTTTAAGTACATGCTTCCCAATGAGTTTTCTGTTAACCCTACTTGCTGTGACAAGGATGTGCTATAGAATCCAAATTGGTTATTGATAAGATAGATTGTATTAGTGGGATGCTAATGCTAACATGGGTTGCCTTTTGCCTTGAATAATTTAGAAGAGTTGAGAAGTTATTTTTGATTTTATGACATGATATTTGAAGTTGGGTTCATCTCTGGTGATAATATGTAAGATGACATTGAAGCTTGGGCTTGGTAGAGTTATGCGTGTAGCAGGAAATAAATTGGTGAAAGAAGACAATAAGGATCATTGGTTGTAGTGAAGCAAGCATTAAATTTTAAAGGCAACAACATTGCTTGCGTCTTTGGCAGCAAAACTTTAACATGATCTGTACATTCAATATTGATCTCCACAATACCCCACCACAAAGATATGGAACTTGGATGTCTTGTAATAGTGAAAAGTTGACTGTGTATATAAGGATGACAAACTACACCCGTGATATGGAGATAGTTAGCACCAAACTGGCCATCATCGAAAATCATAATGAGTCTAAGACTCTAAGGCAAGCATAATCCATGGGCAAGGATCTGGAATTAACTAAGGATAAAGGAGATCTTATGGTGAGAGTAACGAGCCTTATAAGTCTATGAATTATTCTTTTAGATTACAACTGGATAGGACACTGGGAGTCATTGGTTTTGTGAGTGAAGACCTTTATCACATCCGCTGATGAAATGCCACTTTGTTTTATTGATTGCGTCAAGATCATGATTGTGATTCAACATAGGTATTATTGTTTTTGATCATGAGAACCACCACCAAGTCAGACCACTACATGTATGCATATCGCGCGTAGTCAAGGATAAGGAACATGAGAGTGGATATTTGTCATATCCCCTTTCTAGTGACATAACTTTACCGGGGATTTGCCTATCATTGACTCTCGTAGGCAAGTGATTTGGAAAGAGAGTCATTCTGTTGACAGATGATTACATTCATGCTCTCAGAAAGTTATTATCCAGTAAGTGGGGCCTACTTGTTTTAATATCGAATTGAGATTGTACTTTAACTTTATAAAGTTATAATTAAAGACACTATAATAAGTTATTATAATAAGTTGTTCTGGAAGCTTCCAACGGTTTCTCAAATAGTAAATAAATAGAGGGCAGGGGGCACCCATTGGAGACAAGCGGTTTGTGGATTCTACTTCTTCTTCAGTTGGAGCAATTTGTAGTCATTTGGTTTGCAAATTCTCGAGTTATCTTTGGGAACGAAAACTCCCATCGATAAGCAATTTTGAGGGTGTGAGATATCACCCGAATTATTGCAAAACTGGATGTGACATTACAGTCATCTCGTTAGGGTTGAAATCAGTGGCCTAAGGCCAAGTGAAGGTTTTTTTTGCATTATCAATTAACTGAGAGGAATAAATTGCCAGCATTCAAGTTAGTGCAGGATTGAAGAAATCTACCGTGGGAGCAAGAATATCAGTCGGAATCAGACTAGAGTCTGATTTACATCTCATGACGAAAGGGAGGAAATTCAGTCAATAGCGAAAGAAATACAGGCAACGTCTTCCTTCAAAGCAAATAAGTGCGGGGTCAGTGGATTTTCGGCGACTCCCCTTTTGATCAATTCGGCACCATAAAGTATTGTCGCTAGGATGAAAATTCAGGCATCAATAAACTCGCAGGCGCCAATTTCCGTGATGAGATTTGGAAGCGAAATTCGGGTCTGAACTTGGGCGATTCATCAGCTCGATCACTTCAGGGGTTGAACGATTTACTAGCAACCATCCTCAGGTTTCATTCACTGAGTCTGCGTTGGATTCCGGCAGACATATTCTAAGGAATTGGTGACGATTTATTCACCGGCTGCATTTTTCGAGGGTTCAATACTGTTGGACTGTCTTCTATCGGCAACAAATAAGGGGTCTGAAGAACCATTGGCGATTCACATTTATCCAGGTTCCAAACGTTCCCTTATATATATTCTGCTATTGTAACTTCAGTATCATATATATATTGTTGAATAAAGGGAATTTTACAGAAGTTATTCTTTATATGTGTCAAGGAGTTAGATTTTTATTTAACCAAAAACATTAAAAAAAAAAAAAAATTCCCTAGTATATTATCAGTTTGATTAGCAAGGGACATCTCAGTGGTATCAGAGCAGTGTTCCTGCCATCCTGTTGGGTAGGACATCTTATGCAATCATATCCCAGATATTATATTCGCACGAGAACAATATTTAAGGGTAGAAATATGGGTGAAAGACAATCACAGAGTCCACCGAGATTTCCCAGAGTTGATGATGATGAAACCAGAGAGTTTTACAGAATCATGACTACCGGACAGCAAGAAATAGCTCAGTCACTACAAGCTTTGACTACCATAATGGAGAGAGTTGTTCAGCCCAAGATTCAGGAACAAGGTAGAGGTACACCTGATCATGATAATAGAAGTGTGGTAGGCTCACAGGGTGCTCCTAGGGGCAGATCATGGACAGCAAATAGGCCTACTCATCCCACCTTCCTAAGGGAGGAGGCTCAGGAGATAGGAGAAGATGATTTGCCAGATGATTTCCAGGATGATCTCAGAGCTGCTACTGCAGAATGGCAGGCATTACCCCCGCATGTGCATGAACTATTGAACTTTGATCGCTATTTGAACCAAAGGAGAGAGCATATGAGGAGCAACCGTCAGAATAGGAGGTCTAGAGGAGGACATGATAGTGAGTTGCAGCGAGCTGTTAGCAAACTCACTTTACCATCTTTTGATGGTAGTGGTCAGATGACAGCACAGGCTTGGGTTCATAAGTTGGATACATTCCTGGCATTGAGGCCTATGTCAGAGATAGATGCCATCAGATATGCCACTTTGCATTTGGAGGGAGCAGCTCATGATTGGTGGTCACACGGGATGGTTACGTTGCAACACAACCAGGTGACATCTTACCAGGACTTTGTGGACAGATTGGTTGAACGTTTTGATAAAAAAGATCCGGAGATTTATTTTCGCGACCTCGCTCAGTTAAGATAGTCAGGCAATTTGGAGGTTTATATTAGTGAATTTCAGAGGTTGTCAGTTATGGTACAGGATGTGTCTGAGAGACGGTTGGTTATCCTATTCATAGAAGGATTGTCCGAACCCCTTAAGGGGTGGATTAAGGCATTTGATCCACCAACACTTCAGGAGGCCATGAGGAAAGCACGGAGTATGGAGCTAATAGCATCTTCAAGTAGGTTCACTACCAAGAGTACTACTTCTTTCAGAGACAATAAGAAGTTTGATAAGAATAAAGGGAAGAGTATTGAAACCAAAGGAAAATCACCCTTGGATGCAGAAGCATTAAACGATTTGCGCAGAAAGAAACTATGCTTCTATTGCAAAGGCCCATATGAAAGGGACCATGATTGTCCTCTGAGACCTAAAGGAAAGGCCAACAGAGTTATGTGGGCATATTACGAAGGGTCAGATTCCGACAGTGCAGCAAATGAGGATGATCACAGTAGTTCAGAACCTGAAGGAGAAACAGGAAATTCAGAACAAAAGGAAGAAATTGAGTTACATTTACAGCGGGGCCATTTGTCTAGTATTCAGCAGGAGGGATCTTTTAGGTTACATGGTGTTCTAGCAGGGCAGAAGGTGATCACATTGCTTGATACAGGTGCCACACACAACTTCATTGATACACGATTGGTTGAGCACCGTGGAATCAAGACAGAGGAGTTTGAGGGTCTTCGAGTACAGGTTGCCGATGGATACACTCTTAAGTGCAATAGAATGGTCAGAGACATGCCTTTACGTCTGAATAATTATGAGTTTAAAGCAGATTACCATGTGGTCAATATGGGCGACTTGGATATCGTTTTGGGTATGGCATGGTTACGTTTATTGGACGAAGTCACTTTCCGTCTCAAGGACATGGAGATCAAGTTTGAGGTAGATGGGAAGCAACATGTGTTGAGAGCGATCAGGAATAGTGATATCTGAACTATTTCTCTCAGAAGATTGGAAAGGTTGGTGAGGCATAACGATATTGAATGGGCAACCGTGTGTACTCTCATGCCTACAAAGGAGGAACAACAAAAGACGGAATATCATCCAGACATCCAGATATTGAGGGAAAAGTATAGTAAGGTATTCAACGATATTCCACCTGGAACACCACCTGATAGAGGGATTGAGCACATCATCGAATTAGAAGAAGGTGCTAAACCAGTTATGATCACTCCATACAGACATTTAAAGAGGCTCAAAGATGAAATAGAAAAAACCATCAAGGAGCTTCTCGCAATGGGATACATTAGACCTAGTAAGTCTCCTTTTGCTTCTTCAGTAGTTTTGGTAAAAAAGAAAGATGGTTCTCTACGGATGTGCATTGATTACAGAATGTTGAATAAGAAGACCATTAAGAATAGATATCCTATTCCACGAATTGATGAGTTGATAGATGAACTACATGGGGCATGCTACTTTAGTAAGATAGACCTGAGATCCGGTTACCACCAGATTAGAGTCAGAGAACAAGACATAGAGAAGACTGTCTTCAGATGTCATTGTGGACACTTTGAGTTTGTAGTGATGCCATTCGGGTTGACCAATGCACCAGCTACTTTCCAGTCCACCATGAATAAGGTCTTCCATCATCAGCTGAGGAAATTTGTGTTGGTTTTCTTTGATGATATCTTGGTATATAGTCAGACATGGCATGAGCATATGGAGCATTTAGAGACAGTATTAAAGACCTTGTAGGCAGAGTCTTTATATGCCAAAGAATCCAAATGTGACTTGGGAATGACCGAGTTATTATACTTAGGTCATATTATCAGCAGAGAAGGAGTACGGATGGATCCTGATAAGATTCGTGCAATTGTGGAGTGGCCTATTCTTGAGAACCTAACCCAGCTGAGAGGATTCCTTGGTTTATGTGGCTTCTATCGCAGATTTGTTTGCGGATATTCGCGACATGCGGCTCCTATGACAGATTTGCTTAAGAAAGGAGCTTTTGTTTGGACAGCCAAGGCACAGGCTTGTTTTGACAGATTTAAGGAGATCATGACTTCATGCCCAGTACTAGCATTGCCCGATTTCTCAAAGCCATTTGAACTTCAGTGTGATGCCTCAGGAGATGGTATTGGGGCTGTTTTGATGTAAGACAAACACCCTATTGCATATGAGAGTAGGAAACCCCGTGGGCCAAAGAAATCATTCAGCATTTACGACAAGGAGATGTTAGCTATCATGCATGCATTAGTTAAGTTCAGGCAGTATTTAGTAGGTGGTAAGTTTTGTATAAAAATTGACCACAACAGTTTGAGACATTTCCTTGGGCAGAGAGATCTCAATGATAGAGAACAAAAATGGGTGAGTAAGCTGCAGGCGTACGACTTCGATATATCATATGTTAAAGGCACTCAGAATGTTGTAGCAGACGCCTTGTCACGTAGGCCACATCTTAATGCGATGATTGAGATCTCTGAGGATTGGAAGCAGTTGATTGTTGCAGAATATGTTAGAGACTCTTGGGCATCTGGGATAGTTGATGGGACAATTGTTGACCCTAGGTATTCACTTGTGGATGACTTGATCATTTACAAGAGCAGGATCTCTTTAGTCCCAGGATCGAAGGTGAAACGGTCTATTATGCGGGCTCTTCATGATTCACCTATAGCTGGTCATCCAGGGTACTTTAAAACATATAGACAGGTGCGGGAACGGTTTACATGGAAAGGACTCAAGAAGGATGTATTGCAGTATGTTCATGAGTGTTCTGTATGTCAACAGAATAAACAGGAGCACACCTTCCCAGTAGGACTCCTACAACCACTACCCATCCCGAGACAGAAGTGGGAATGCATATCCATGGATTTCATTACAGGGTTGCCCAAGGCTCAGGGACGCGATTGCATTTATGTGGTGGTGGATAGACTAACGAAATATGCTCACTTCTTTCCCATCACCACGACTTATACAGCAGTACAGGTAGCTGAGGTATTCTTCAAAGAGGTTCTTAGGTTACATGGGATACCCTGTAGTATTGTCAGTGACAGGGACAGTAGATTCTTGAGTCATTTTTGGAAGGAGGTGTTTCGATTATGCGGCATTGAACTCACACCCTGTACTAGTTATCACCCGTAGACTGATGGACAGACGAAGATAGTAAACAAGTGGGTGGAAGGCTACTTGAGGAACTACGTGGCTGATCAGCAGAAGGCTTGGGTAAGATGGATTTATTTGTGTGAATATTGTTACAATACCACTTTTCATATGTCAATTCAGATGACACCTTTCCAAGCATTATATGGGTATGATGCACCGAGCTTTATTGATTTGCTGATGGGGGATATCCGGGTTCCACGTGCCGGGGATTTGATTCAAGAGAGTAAAGACATTATTAGCACTCTCCGGGATAATATTGCTCGGGCACAGAATCAATATAAGCAATATGCAGATCAGAAGAGAACTGAAAGAAGCTTTGAGGTTGGTGACATGGTTTACCTCATGCTTCAGCCCTTTCGGCAATCCACTCTTAAAAGAAGCGGGTCAGAAAAGCTTAAGCCTAGATATTATGGGCCTTTCAGGATCACCAGACGAATAGGGGAATTAGCTTATGAGCTTGAGCTTCCAGCAGATAGCAAAGTGTATAATGTGTTTCATGTGTCGCGCCTCAAAAAGGCGCTGGGACAGAATGTGGTACCTTCTACAGTATTACCCCCTTTGGATGATGAAGGGAAATTGATCTTAGTGCCGGAATTCATTTTGGAAAGTAGGGAAAAAGAGCTCCGCAGAAGGGTAATCAGAGAGTACTTGGTTAAATGGAAAGATCTTCTAGTTGAAGATGCCACTTGGGAAAATGAAACAGTTTTGTAGCATCCAGCTTTGAGATTGCTTGAGGACAAGCAATTTCAGGAAGGGCGGACTGTCATGTCCCCTTTCTAGTGACATAACTTTACCGGGGATTTGCCTATCATTGACTCTCATAAGCAAGTGATTTGGAAAGAGAGTCATTCTGTTGACAGATGATTACATTCATGCTCTCAGAAAGTTATTATCCAGTAAGTGGGGCCTACTTGTTTTAATATCGAATTGAGATTGTACTTTAACTTTATAAAGTTATAATTAAAGACACTATAATAAGTTATTATAATAAGTTGTTTTGGAAGCTTCCAGTGGTTTCTCAAAAAGTAAATAAATAGAGGGCAGGGGGCACCCATTGGAGACAAGCGGTTTGTGGATTCTACTTCTTCTTCAGTTGGAGCAATTTGTAGTCATTTGGTCTGCAAATTCTCGAGTTATCTTTGGGAACGAAAACTCCCATCGATAAGCAATTTTGAGGGTGTGAGATATCACCCGAATTATTGCAAAACTGGATGTGACATTACAGTCATCTCGTTAGGGTTGAAATCAGTGGCCTAAGGCCAAGTGAAGGTTTTTTTTGCATTATCAATTAACTGAGAGGAATAAATTGCCGGCATTCAAGTTAGTGCAGGATTGAAGAAATCTACCGTGGGAGCAAGAATATCAGTCGGAATCAGACTAGAGTCTGATTTACATCTCATGACGAAAGGGAGGAAATTCAGTCAATAGCGAAAGAAATACAGGCAGCGTCTTCCTTCAAGGCAAATAAGTGCGGGGTCAGTGGATTTCCGGCGACTCCCCTTTTGATCAATTCGGCACCATAAAGTATTGTCGCTTGGACGAAAATTCAGGCATCAATAAACTCGCAGGCGCCAATTTCCGTGATGAGATTTGGAAGCGAAATTTGGGTCTGAACTTGGGCGATTCATCAGCTCGATCACTTCAGGGGTTGAACGATTTACTGGCAACCATCCTCAGGTTTCATTCACTAAGTCTGCGTTGGATTCCGGTAGACATATTCTAAGGAATTGGTGACGATTTATTCACCGGTTGCATTTTTCGAGGGTTCAATACAGTTGGACTGTCTTCTATCGGCAGCAAATAAGGGGTTTGAAGAACCATTGGCGATTCACATTTATCTAGGTTCCAAACGTTCCCTTATATATATTCTGCTATTGTAACTTCAGTATCATATATAAATTGTTGAATAAAGGGAATTTTACAGAAGTTATTCTTTATATGTGTCAAGGAGTTAGATTTTTATTTAACCAAAAACATTAAAAAAAATAAAAAATTCCCTAGTATATTATCAGTTTGATTAGCAAGGGACATCTCAATATTGGGCCTCGTGGACAATTAAGTTGGGCTTTGATCAATGCTATCATGCTTTCCATTTTTGGCTTTTGAAATCTGTCTGAATGTTCTAGGGCCTATTCAACGAATCCTTTTTTTAGATAATCATTTTAGAAACTTAATGAAAACCACATCTAGTAGAGGCATCAATAGTTTTGAAGGTTGTCACAACTCACAAAGAAGGTAGTCTTCAGTTGTGGTAATATGTTACATCCCAAATTTTTGCCCTAAATTTTAAATTGAACTTAGCCGTTGATTTAACGAATCAATATCATGTGAAATGGAGTTAGTTAATTATAGCCATTGTAACAATTTATTTCTTCCTAATCATGTGAAAATGAGTTAGTTAATTATAGCCATTGTATCAATTTATTTCTTTCGATCATGTGAAAGTGAGTTAGTTAATTATAGCCGTTGTATCAATTTATTTCTTCTCGATCATGTGAAAGTTAGTTAATTCTAGCCATTGTATCAATTTAATTCTTCCTGATCATGTGGAAGTGAGTTAGTTAATTCTAGACGCTGTATCAATTTATTTCTTCTTGATCATGTGAAAGTGAATTATTTAATTATAGCCGTTGAATATAAGATGAACATGTGAAAAAAGTTAGTTATTTTGACGTTGATGAAATTTTTAATGGTCACTAGATAATTTGGATCTTGAATTGATGTCTTGGCGAGGATGTTGTTTTGAATGATTACAGGAAGAAGAATGAAGAGAGAGGGGAAGCATTGCTAAATAGGGTCATCGGAAGGGGATGGTCGAATAGTCCAGTCATTAGAATCGACAGGTTTGACCTAAAACTATCTTGGCAAGATTACTAGGACTTGACAACAAATTACATGGTGGAACCGCATGAGCTATAAAAGGAACATTATAATGAATAATGTTTAATAAACATAAATTCTTACCTTTAAAGAATTATCAAATATTATTATTATTTAACTATCATTTTACATTTTTTTTTAATTGGTAAACCTCCGAATTATTTGTTGGAATTAATTATTTTTATATGTTAAGCGAAGGTAGATTCGAACCCAAGACCTCCCACATAAGAGGCTCGCAAGTTACCGTTGTGTTGTAGGCTTTTGCCTAACTATCATTTTACATTCTTAAATACGAACGTATGTAAATAAAAATAAGATGACACCAATACATTATAAATTATAATCTAATGATGCCACCTTATTAATACATACACATGTACATAGATAAGAACATATAATAATAATAAAATAATAATAACTTGTAAACTTCCTATTTTTCTTTCTTTCTTTCCCTCCTTTTTTTTTTTTTCTTTTAAAATTGATTTGAATGGTTTTCGAATAGAATCTTATAACTGAAGGAAGCCGTAGAGTCAGGCTCGTCTCTATAACATAGACCTTCATAATCGTATATCAGCATTCCTTTTCCATTTTGTTTTCGAACTCCTTGCTGCTAGTATTCTTCAAAATTGTAGAGCTCAAAACCCGATACCTTACTGTCCGAACCATTCTATTTCTTACCTTGCCGCAGGTCTCAGAACAGGATCAACGCCTTTTGTTTCAAGCGCAAGCTCTGTCCAGAATTCGTTGGTGAAGTCACGTAAGGCATGTGCCGTAACCCAAGTATTTCTTATGTTCTTTACCTGCGAAGTTAAATACGTCTCAATCAGATTATATCTCACACACCGCTGGTTCCTTGTTATTACTTTTCTTAGTATAACGTCAATAGTGTGTTGTTAGAGACACTAAATTCATAATATGAAATCTGTAGTTTCATCTGAATACATGGGATAGTAAATAGATTTATTTTGTATCTTTGATGTAATCCATGACATGAAAGTTTATGTAAAAATCAACCATCTCAGTTTAGAACCAATTACATCCAGATATGTATTTTACAATGGAGATCTTGAAATTAGAACACCGAGGAATTCACCGGGCGATGATGCCAGTATATGGTGAAGAAGGTGTAAAGTAACACCATGATTATAATTTGATAGCACCTAGGAATCACCGGCTTGGTAGCTTGAAAATAGTGAGGAGGTGTAGAGAATCTACAAAACAAGAATGGCATCAAAATTAATAAATAACATGTTAATAATACATTAGCTCATGCATGTTCCACTCACGAAGAATGTTGTCAAGTCGAGTTGGTGGTGATCGGGTTTGTAGACCCAATTTTGAAATCCTTGGCCAGGGTAGAATTAGGCAGATATGCCAAACAAGTGATCTTTGTTGATTGTCCAGACGCTTCAGTTATTTTGGAAAATAACTATTGGGACTTCAACCTGCCCAATTACTCTAATGGCTGGACTTATGAACATCCCAAGCCCGATCCCGAGGTAGGGAGGGCCGTTCTATTAAATTAGAATATGTGGGGATAAGTAATGATCCGCGGTTGGGAGGTTAAGCCTATGTCAATGCTTCTCCTCTCGCCAATGTTGAGGCTTGGACAACAAGTTAAAGAAATTTCTCCAATTATATTGTATGCTCTTTAAACCTCTGAATGAATAGATAGTTACTTTGTTTCAAGATAAAAATCATTTATTTTATGAATAACTGTTACTTTATTGTTAGTTGAATATCTAGAAGAAGCATCTCATTTTGTATTTTAGATAGTTATTTCATTTCAAGAGTAGCTATTACTTTATTTCCTGTTGAATGTTTGAAAGTAGTTAAATGTTAGCAATGCATAAATATCTCATTTTGTATTTCCGGAAAATTTAGTTGAACATGTAATAAATATTGAAAAGGGTTTTCTTTCAGTTATTTTCTATTAGTAGAAATCATTGTCATGTGAAATAAAAAAGATTCTCGAGCGGGAAATGTTAGTTCACTCTGGAAATCAATGATCATCTAAAGTTGGAACTATATATATCAAAGAACCAAAAATCAGAATTGGATCGGAATCGGCAAGGCCTACTCAAATCGTGAATCGCCTATGAATCGGCAAGGTAAAAAAACCCTTGAAATTCAAAGATTTTAATAATTTAAAACTTATTTCATGCACCCTTTATTAAATATAACTTAAACACACTATAACATCATCGAATAGAAGCTAAAGCCTAACATACATGAACAAGGAACATAACAAATAAATCCATCTCATACGTAAAAAAAATTGGTGATTTTTGGTGATTTTTTACCAACTTGCCAATTTTTGGGGGATTTAGGCGATTTGATTTGACAAGTCAGAGAAAATCACCCAACCTTCCTCGGATCGCAAAATTGCCCGAATCGCGGCAATTCTCGTTACTCTGATATATATATATATATATATATATATATATATATATATATAGAAACTTCTAATCAATTTAAAATAGGATAACATATATAGATAATCATTTAAAGTTGATTAATATTGCGTAAGGAGATATTTATGATGAGATCAAATTGAAACACACCGTTGAGAGTCTCTCGAGAAATGACATCTTGAAATTGAGTAAACTTATCAAATATCATTATGTTGATATACTATGTGGAGAATACACTACCTTATGAAGATGTGGATCAAGAAAGAGGCTAAGTGACATTTTTTTAATAATACCTATTGGAACAAATTCATCATAACTATGAGATGGATATTTGAAGTAGAAATAATTAAAATGAACATGAGCTTGGACTATATATTGTATTCTATTTTTTTGTCCTAGCATACTGAAGTGCCGAATTGAAGGATTTAAGCTACAATCAAAACATGAAGGACAATAATGTGGTTGCCCCATGCTTTCTAATGGCCCTAAGTTGATGGAGTGATGTAAAGCATAGATTTTGCCACAAATTTTTAGAGAACGGGGAAGCTCTTGTTCATCATCTCAAACAACCATTGTGAAAGGTATTTGAGGTTTGCAGGCATCTAATTGTCGTTTCAAATATAGATGCTGATATCATTCATGCATGATTGTCTCTCATTTGGGCTTGATTGAAAACTTTGTACAATGGATTACGTGGGAATCTACATTGTGGGTGGGGATAATAACAAATGTTCCATTCCCACTTGAACCATATTTAGAAAGGAGAAATTCCATTCCCAAATGTCTATGGACCCTCATGTGTAGATAAGTATTCTTATCTTTTACATTTATCTACTCATTGTAGTCTATCTCCTATTTGCAATTCTATACATACTATAAAGAGCTATTTGCCTTGATCTTTTCGTTTATGTCTAGAGATGTTCTTCTAGGAAAAGAAGTTTGGCACTTTATATATGCTATCAAATATTACTGAAGAAATCAATCTCATAATAAAGAAGTTTTGATCTAGAATTCATTAGTCATTTGATGATTATGTTGGATAAAGTGAGGCTCTTGAAGCGAATATTCTTGATGATTGAGATTGTGAAGCATCCTCCTATATCAAGACGGAGTCTAAAGTTCATTAGAGGCAACCTTGGACAAAGAGATGGAGTAGATAGAAGATATGCTTTAGTCAAACTTTTGGTGATTTTGATTGTGTTGATTCCGATTGAGTATACCATGTTGAGATGGTATTTCCAGTGATCATAATGCAGGCTGGAAGGCCTTGTGCTATTAGGATACTTGTTGAACTAGGGAAGCATGACACGACTTGCTGCTAGGAGATTGGAAGGATGATATCAGATTTAGAGGGAGTCTGACACTTAATCGAAGACAATCTTGTATGAGGAGGTTAGAAGATTAATATTAGTTTCAGGGAGTCCGACATTACCTCAGAAGAAACATTTGACCAAAAAATTTTGCAAATTGAGAGGGAGAAGTTTGAGGTGAAATTCCTTGTAATACATTCTTCTCTGAAAGAGAGAAGTTTGAAGTGAAAACCCTTGTTCCACTCTCTATGAGAAGCTATATGGTGGATCCACCCTTTGACTTGGTTCATGGTGGATATCATGTGAGTTACTACATGACTCTATTGGAAAACATCATGCGAGGTGACGATCTTTTATTGATGTTTGTGTTGTGAGGTTGCTATTGTAAGGTGACGATCTTAACAATGGCTTGACTAGTTATCATGATGGAGACTACATTAAGTTGTTGTCTTGAAATGTGCCAAAGATCATGATAACAAGCGTATCATGATAGACTACATTAAGTTTCTGTCCTGGAATGTGTCAGAGATCATGATACTTGTCATGATGGGCTACATTAGTTATTGTCCTTGGGATCATGACTGCTATCTAATAGACTACATTCAGCTGTTGTCCTGGAGTGTGCTAGAGATCAAATAACACATATTCCTTCTGGGATATTACTTTAAGTTGTTGAGATTATGATTGTTATTTGATAGATTACATTCAGTTGCTGTCTCTTAGTGTGTTGAAGATCAGATAACACATATCCTTTCTAGGATATTACTTTAAGTTGCTGAGGTTATGATTGTTATTTGATAGACTACATTCAATTGCTGTCTTAGAGTGTGCCAGAGATCAGATACACATATCCTTTCTAGGATATTACATATTCTTTTGGTAGACATCATGAACATGATGCTAGTGCGCATACCAAAAGAAATAAGTATGATAAATATCATATGATTGATATTTTTTGTTGAATCATGCTTCGGATGATATCAAAAGTAACATCTAATGTGATGGATATATGTAGATATCCTTAAATATGCCATTTCGAGAATATCATATTGAGATGATATCTTTATATACTTGAGAGCATAATGTATTCTATAACAATCCTCCCTAGCTAAGAGGGAGCGTTAATGTTGCAGCTTTAGTCGGATTGAATTGACTGAGAGATTATCCTTCCATATTTATTGGTTAATCATCAATTAGACAAACCCTCATATATCTACTTACATATATATATATATGTACGTATATACATACATATATGTACGTCATCAATTAGACAAACCCTCATATATCTACTTACATATATATATATATATATATATATATATATATGTACGTATATATATATATATATGTACGTATATACATATATATGTACGTATATACATACATATATGTACGTATATACATACATATATGTATATACATATATGTACGTATATACATACATATATGTATATACATATACATACATATATGTATGTATATATATGTATATATTAATATTGTCTAATTGATGATTAATTTATTACCATAGAGGCATGTCTCTTCTACTAATATTTATATATCATTCAAATCTGCATTTGGAGCACATAAAAATAATCAGGAGTGTTGAAAACGATCTTACAAAATTAACACATTTGGCCTACTATAACTTAAAATGTTCATAGACAACTGATAGAGGATTATAATTTGCCCATTAAAACAATTTTAAAAAATTATGTAATGTCCCCATTTTAGCAGTTTCCTATAGCTGGCATGGTCAATTCACCATTGCAACCTTCGTGAGACGATGGTTAGTTTTGAGGGTCTTTATTGATTGACTTGCTATTTACAGAAGTCAATTGCAGACGATTATTATTTTTAGCAGTGCAGTGGAAACACCTGGTGCTTGGCATCTTTAGTGATTGATTGGATTGTTTAATAGAGCTTCATAGTATAAGTTATATATTAAGATTGTCTTAATGAATAACTTTATCATTATTTTTTATAATTTGATGGCGTGTTAAACATATTACAAAGTAATTGATAAAATCCTTTCTTGTTATTAACAGTGATCAATATATCAATACATACAAAAGAAAAAACGATGTTTCCTTAGGAAATGATCGTAAAGAATAAAAACATTTTATTCTAGCTAATAGTAAACTAACAACTAACTAAATATTAGAAACATTCAAATATTTACTATAAATTACAAATAGATAACATTAAATAATAATAGATAATAATAGAAGCTATCTGTTATCTTAATACACTCCCTTAATGGTTAATCTATCCACAACACTAAGCTATCCTTGAATTTGACAAACTTATTTGGACAAAGAGGCTTGGTGAGAATGTCTGCAATCTGATCCGCTGTAAGAACATACTGCAAGGATATTGTTACGTCTTCAACCAGGTGCTGTATATAGTGATAGTGAACACCACATGCTTTGTTCGTTCATGAAAGACTGGATTCTATGATAACTTAATAATAGCTTCATTATCAACAAAGAAAGTAATCGACAATAATAGCTTCATTATCAACAATTAAAGTAATCGGTCTTTTTGGTGACATCTGCATATCCCCAAGCATTCAACGAAGCCAAACAACTTCACAACCTGCCTTAATTGTCCCTCTGTATTTAGCTTTTTGTAGAGGAGAGAGAAACTGCGTGCTACATATTACTGGTTCATATGACGACACCAGATCCCAAACTGAACCCATATCCAAAAGTTGACTTTTTATCGTCAACAAAACCCGCCCAATCTGAATCTGTGGAACTACTATGTCTAGGATTAGATCTCCGAGAGTAAAGTCCATAATTTGTAGTGCCCTTCACATAACGAAGCACACACTTGGCTGCCATCCAATGATCAACCTTAGGAGCTATTATAAAGCGTGAGATGTAGCTGAGTGCGAAGCTGATATTAGGTCTAGTAGTAGAGAGGTAGATGAGTCTGCCTACTAGTTGCCTGTATATAGTATCATCAACTGGAGGAAAATGAGACTTGGTTGATGACTTCAAACCTTTCTCCATGGGTGTATATGCAGGATTGTAGTCCTGCATACAAAATTTGTCTAACAAAGCCATGACATATTTGGACTGAGAAATGAATATACCAGAGGACGATTGCCAAAGCTCAACACCTAGGCAATAATGCATGAGCCCGAGATTAGTCATATCAAAAGACTGGCATAAACTTTGTTTGATTCCTTGAATAAAAAATGCCAAATTGCTAGTGATGATCAAATCATACACGTAAATGACCAGAAGGATGATGTCACTGTCAGTAGTCTTAATGTACAAATTTGAGTCTGAAGAACTCCTCTGAAAGCCTTGATGACTGAGGTACTTGTCAATTTTTCATGTACCATGCTTAAGGGGCCTCCTTCAAACCATAACGAGCTTTCAATAATCTAAGAACCTAATGTTCTTTACCAGCAACCTTGAAACAAGGAGACTACGTCATGTAGACCTCTTCTTGTAGGTCAACATTCAAGAAAGCACTCTTGATGTCCATTTGATGGACCTTCTAGCCAAATTATGTTGCCATGGCTAGGACTAATCTGATAGTGTTCATTTTTGCTGTAGGAGCAAAGGTCTCATTATAATCAATGCCTTGACGCTGAGATAAGCCCCTTTGCAACTAAATGAGCTTTGTACTTATTCAAAGTACCATCAGACTTGTAAATCGATGTTATGGTAAATCGATGTTGTTGTATTAAATAAAGGAGATGAAAGCTCGTTATATAGATTTACAAAGATGATGTTTCTAAAAGAAACAATCCTAAACTAAAGATGGAGAAGAAACTACCAAATAAACTAAAGACTAACTAAGATGACCATTAAAGAAATATTCTAATATTCAAATACCCTCATTTAATGGTCATTGTCTAACTGATGTCTTTTGGTCACAAATTCTTCAAAACGTTTTGCTACTGTTGAGACCCTCCTTGGATCTGCAAAATTTTAATGGCCAAAAAGCCAAAATTTGTCCATAAAAGAATAGAGAAGGGTGTTCCCTTCTTTAGAATGCTTTGCAACAAGAGACAAGCGCCTTCATTGACTCTGCCACCGAGATAAGTCTGCTACTAACCCTCCTAGAATCAACAAAACATCTGACTATAAATCATCACAAAATATCCAACTTGATGTTGGATAACAAAGCTTCTCTTCCCTGTAGACAAAGACAAATACTGAGAGCAATTGGCATGATTTTGAGGAAAGATTGACAAACCCTCCAAACTTTGCAGGTAAGCATGATTCTGCAATGTTGGTAAATAGATTTGTCGCTATGAAGTTACCTTTGAAACTGACTTTGTGAATAGTGACAACCATGCCAATAGTTGGAGAGATTGCAATTGATCACCATTAGATTACAATCTTCCTCTTCGTTTCAAAGGGGTAGCTCCCTCGTAAGATATAAGTTTTGATTTTTCAATAAAAATGTATTCAAACTTGAAGATTGAAGAGAAAGCTACTGACAACAAATGCACCAAACGACTTCACAGCTTTCTTAGATTAACATAAATTGATAACAAAGACAATCAAGAACTACGCTTGAAGATGATCATTATCACCATGCTGATTCATTATTCATGAACATTTGCACAATACCATGAAAACATTCACTGCAAGGAGAATCAATAGTTTTATGCTTCAACAATTCAGATTTTAGAAAAAGAACTTAGATGCGCTTTCCATTATTTTCTTGCACTGAGAGCATAAGAGAAATTTTCAATTACAAAGACAAAATTTGTACACACTTTCCAAAAATTGTCTTATTGTCAAAATTCTAACATAATTGTTCCCGAATTCTGAAGTCCAAAAAGTCCCCCCTTTGCACTTGCTATTCATGAATTTATAATCTATTCCAGCATAACCAACTTTTCGGGTTCATAACCACTCAAAAGGTTAGAGTTTGAACAATTTCAAGGATGGATCGTAAACAATTCTAACTTTTAACAAACTCTAACTTTCAATGCTTAACCATAACTAGGAAAAAGTTAAGGCATTGACTAAAACCAATATTAATCCTAAGTTGACCTTTTTACAATATATACAAGCCAAACACTGAAGACAACTTTAGAAACTCCTACTTCCAACTTTCAAGTGTGATCATTGATATCTCCTGCTCCTACTCTTTGATCCGGAAGCTATACTTGATTTCTCATCAATCATCACTTGCCATTTATGTTTTCTCACAATTTTTAAAGGTCTTACAATATAACAGTTTCACAGGGATGTCGCTGCAACAGAGAGATTGTATAGTCCTTAGATTAAGAGGAGAAGATGCCAATAAAGGTGGAAGTGATATTGTTGTTTCAGTGAGCATTTGAAAGCCATTATAAAGCCCCCAATATGGCATGAGCAAGGAGGGTGTTGCAGGCTTTGCATTGCACCAAACCAACGAACATGCTTTACTATCCGCATCTCCAAGTGGACATTTTATCAAACCAATCATGTGCGCTTTGTTTGGGATACCAAATTGTTCACATATCGAAAGGATGAGAGATTAATTAGAAAGGTGGTGCAACTCATCTTATGTTCTGCCACTTATATTCATTCTACTGCCTGTATTGATTCTTAGCACATATGGACCATGCTTGCACATATTATAATAACCTTTTTCCTTTGCTTGAAACGATGTTATCTAATGTACACTCCATCTGACTCCATGAGACGAGATCTCTTCGTTGCCTTCATGGGACTTTCTTGGGTAATTTCTGTGAATAACTTGGTTATACAACATCGAACTGCCATAAGTTTGGTCTAGAATTTTTAATTTATAATATCTTCTTTGAATCCTCATTTTTCCATCATTTGACACTGCACCTGCATGTATTCAGCAGCCATTACAATATGCCCATATCTTGGAGATGAGATTCACATCCAACAACATGGAAGCTCTGAAAGTTTCTGCTACACCACATTCTTTGATCACCGCCAATGAGATGATTTTCACAAAGTGATTGTGACAAACAATTCACCTTCTTATTTGATGCTTTCACATTGTATTTGCACATTTCCCTGTACGCTTATATTAGAATGTCATCAACATTTTGATATCAGTTTTCAATATCTTGTAACATAGAGACATTTGTCAATTAGATAAGTTGGAGAATGTCTTCAACCCCAAATCAATGAAACAAAATGCTGCTAGCACATTGGCTGAATCTTTAACATCCAAATGATCTCGATATTCAAAGAACAATAAAAAAGAGCATGAGAAAAGATAACAAAGAAGACTGAGGCTAGAGAGGCTTGCAACGAGCAGGATATCTTTTCTCCATTCTATATCGATTGATACTCGTCAATTAAGTATTTTATAATGGAATACTTATAAACCTTCCTATCTAAGATACCGTGGGTGTAAGAACTCTGCGATCAAACATTCTCGCACATTATCCATGTCTCTATGTTGGGTATTTTTGTCTCCCACAACGTTTCGACAATTACAAAGTTCAAGCTATCTTATGAACTCCAACGATGAAGTTGGTTGAACATTTCACTCCCAAGAAAATTCATATTTCTACCATGAATGGAGGGGCACCATATCCTTCATGATAGGCAGATATTTCTATGTCTTATATCGATGACGATTCCCTTGAATTTGTCATTACATCCAGCGGGTCGCATGCTCTCACCTTTGGCAGATTTGTTTTGAAGTTCTTTGACTCCAATTTGGCATTTTACTGAACATTTGTCATATATCCTTTGAGTAAATCGTACCTATGGGCATTCCAAATGGTTCTTCTCACAAGGAGCAAAACATTGGCACAAATGATTCGTTCATCCTTTCTATACAGTAGACCATCATTATCACGGTCACACAATGATGTGCTTCAGGTTTCTTTTGTAAGATTTAGAAGCAAGCCTAGAGTAGGCAATGCTCAGTTTAGTTTCCCAAACATGCAATTTGTGGCCTAAGATCCGGTAGATGTCTTTAGCCTACATTATAAGGGATACATCCATACTTTATCCGCACTGAAGAGAACATAAGATACCATCATGTTTATATAACAATGGCGACAAGAGAAGGAGGAGGCCCATGTAAAGCTTGCAAGTCTTTGAGAAGTTGAGTGGGAATGTAGCAGCTTTTTGCGAGAGGGAATGGATGTATTTGTTTCAAAATCTATTTCCAATAAATATATTTCCCATCATACACTTGCCTTTGATCATCCCTTTGAGGTAATTCATCTCTCAATTCTTAATCCGAAACACGTATTTTGAGCTTTAATCTTAACTTTTTTTGGTTTTTGGAGGTCAAGGTTTGGAGAGAGAGAGTGAGTATTGGTTTGGGGAGAGAGAATGAGAAATGTTAACTCATTAACTCCAACTCCCCAACTCGATCTCTCTAACCTTTTCGTAGAGAGAGAATAAGTTGGAGTTTGTAGAGAGAAAAAGTTGGAGTTCGGGGAGAGAAAGTTTTGACATTTTAAATTTCTCATTCTTGAATTAACCTCACATTTGCAATTTTTGGGCGTGGTAAAAGTATCATGATAACATGCAAAAAACCATAATTTTTGAAGAGAAAAGTCTATGAAAATTGAACACAAATTTTGAGGTGAAAAATTGATCAAAACCCAACATGATTTTTGAGTTGAAAAATCAATCAAAACCAAATACAATCCAAGACATGGATAATAGAATATAAAACTTTGTTTTTGAGGACAAACAGTAAAACCCAACAGATAATTTTTGAGGGAAAAACCTAGCAAAAAATATTTGAAGAAAAATTTATAAATCCACCAGATAATATTTGAGGAAAAAATGATAAACACATAGGGAAATCCCAAATTACAAAATCAATTTTTATTTTTTAAGGGAAAAATTATGAAAACCCAATAGATTTTTTTAAGGGCGGCAAAACACGAGACTTCGCATGGTAGACCAGCACATGCAAGAAACATGCAAGCATATGCAATTACATGCAACAAATAGACAAGTACATGCAACTCTAAAAAACAGAGACTTTTGCTGCAACCAATAAGTCATTGGATCAAAACTCTTAACCAGTCTTGCAATTTCCAACAAAAATCCCCAAAGACGAACCACAAAAGTTTCATAAAATACTTCTAACATTTTTTATTTCTAAAAATCGAAAAACAAATTTTTGGAAAAAAACCCAAATCAAAAGATGCTCGGAATTACCTTAAAAAATCTGCCAAATTTTATGAAATCCCATTGATCTGCTTTGATATCATATTACAAAGTAATTGTAAAATACTTGTTTGTTATTAACAATGATCAATAGATCAATATATACAAAAGAATAAATGATGTTTCCTTAGGGAATGATCTAAAGATTATAAAATTTCTATTCTAGCTAATAGTATGCTAACAACTAACTAAATATTAGAAACATTCTAATATTTACAATAGATTACAAATAGATAACCGTTAAAAAATAATAGACAATAATAGAAGCTATCTATTATTGTAATAGAAGAAGCTTTTTAAGTGAAAAGTGTTTTCATGACGCTTTTAGCGTGGGAGTTATTTATTCAAAATTATTAAATGAAGCTTCTAATTGAAAAGTGTATATTTGAAGCATCTTTAATGAAAAGTGTGAGGAAGAAGCCAAGTTGCATTTTGTATTATAAAAGAGACTTCATGAAGGAAAGGAATTCTTTCTTGGCTATTGTACTTTTATTACTTGTGAAGTTTCTTGAGGATTTTGATCATGAGTTTTCTGGGAGGACTGATTCTTCTCTCTGATTTGTACTTTGAACCATTAAATTACATGGTGAATTGTGTTTGATATTCTGGAAATTATCCCTGCTTATTTGGAGGTAAATCAGTGCTGAGATATACTGATTTAATGCATTAAATTGTCGCAAATAACAAGGTTTTTTTCACTGAGTTTGGACGCCATTGCATGCTGCCTTCTTATCTGTTACATACTGTTGTTTGAAGTTAAACAAAATCCCTGCATATAGGCCTCAGTACTCTGCAATTTGGCATGAGTTGGCATGACATATAGGGAGGTGAATTTGTATGCAATTCAAGGAGCCAAGCATCACTATCAGAAGCCATTATATTCTGCTCATTCTGTGGTGACTATTAATGCTTAAAGATGTCACCGGGAGACTTTGGTAAAGGGCTGCAATTCCCTGTTATAGAGCAGCGCTTGGATGAGGAAAGGCTGCATTTGACTTCTGTAGGCATTTTATGACATGTAAGGGTAGCTGAATAAATTTACAAGCAACTTCATCATTCTTATCTTCCATATTTTGAGAGTGGCATGGGAAACTCTAAAGGCTGCTGTAGTGAATTCCCAAGTCTTGGCACTAACAGGTTCCTTCAATTTATTTCTTGTCATGAGCATTAAATGTAATAATAGCCTCTATTAGAATTTCAATTAGAATTCTGAATTAGCAAGCAATGTCAGTTGTTTCATTTCATGCTATTCGTTTCAGCATTTCTATATATTTGAAAATACAAAAAAACAAATCCATTGCAAAAACCAAAAAAAATTGTAAACTTTCAAAAAAAAAAAAAAATTCTCCAGCATTGCTATAGTGTAAGCCAGTAGTAGGGCTCTTATACTGTAGTAGGGCTCTTATACTGGTATCAGAGCTTGCATGATAAGTGTTTGACAAAATGTCAAACCACTTGAATTGAAGGTAGAATAGGTTCAGTTCTTTTCAGTGATATTAGAGTAGTTTCCTGCCAACCTGCAGGGAATTGGGGTTCAACATGGCATAGAGATTCATACCTGGTATGTACTACACCTGCAGAGGTCGTAATTCTACTGGTGATGGAGAGCCTGAGATACAGTTTGGCAGCATGGTGACAGGGGTGCTAGTGGTTCTGGAGGATCAGGTGGTATAAGTTACAGACATGTTGGCACTGGATATGATATTGATAGAGAGGCCAGGGAGACACTAAGAGACCTTACACATGGTTACACCATGTTGCCAATGTGCTGCAATAATTGTCTGATACTTTGCAGTGCATTGTACTCCCCAAAGCTTGGAGTAGTGAGAGAGGTACTAGGAGTGATTTTGTGAGTTCACACAGGTCGAAGGTTGATGACAGGTCTAGACTTGGGGACATGATTAGAGTTGAGGGCCGGTTTAGAGTTGAGGACCAGATTAGAGTGGATGACAGGACTGACATGATAGGATATACTGGCTTTTATGATAAGCTGCAACGGTGTAATTTCTTGAGACCTGAGCTTGACGTGGATAGTATTGAGGCTGAGGCTGCGCTATTTGTAGATGATGTTGTTGCTCACTATACAAAGTGGGGTGCTCTTCTGCAGGCTATCAAGCCAAATTTGAACTTTGACAGATTTCTTACATAGAAGTAGGAGCACAAGCACACTAGAGGTAGGCTTGTACTCGAGAGACAAAGTCCTAGATAGACTGATTTGAGAGAGGCAGCCAACAAGATGACCTTGACCCACTTTGGTGGTAGTGGCAAGGTTACAATGCGAACTTAGGTTCACAAACTCGATACTCATCTAACATTGTGTCTCATGACTAAGAAGGATGCCATCTGCTTTGTTGTGTTGCATCTGGACAGGTTAGCTCATGACTGGTGGTATCACGGATTAGCCATTTTACATCATCACTAGATTACATCCTACCAAGAGTTTGTTGATAGACTGGTAGAGAGACTTGATCAAAAGGATCGAGAGATTTACTTCCAAGATCTTGTTCAACTTAGATAGACAGGTGGCCTAGAGTCTTTTATTAGCAAGTTTCTAAGACTCTCTATCATGGTTCCCAATGTGATAGAGAAACACTTGGTTATGCTATTTACAAAGGGGTTACATGAGCCACTTAGAGGGTGGCTTAAGGCATTTGATCCACCTTTTCTTCAGGGGGCCATCAAGAAGGCTAGGAACATGGAGTTTTCAACTCCTAAGAACGAAGCACAACCTAAAACTACCTCTCCACATGCAGATGAGGAACACCCACTGATTACTGATGAAAAAAGAAAATCAGCTAGGAAGAATGATGAGGCATCATGTGAGGATTTGAGGAGACAACTTTTTTATTGGTTCAAAGGACCTTATGATAGAGGACACACCTGTTCATTGAGGCCTAAAGGACGGGCAAACTGTTCTATGTGGGTGTACTATGATGAGATTAAGGTTGAATCTTCACAGTAGTTTGTTGGTTTAGATGATGATGATCATGAGCTCATTGAGGTATATACGGTGATGAGTGCATACAATTTCACACTTGACCCCCATGTGCAGGATATTCCCCATGTATAGAGTTTGTTTATTCCTAAGTTTGATGTTTGGTATAATATCTTGGTGCAGAGAAAGGGGGCAAATCTAGACTTCCTATTGATTTGCTTCCTTGTGATGTTCCAATTTCTACATCATCAACGCTGGTGTTGAGTATAGTTCTATAGATTATGTTGTTTACATCGATGATGTTATATTTACAAGGATTATTTGGTGATGACAAGGACATCACGCGTATTTTTCTATGGGATCTTGTGGAGGTTGGGGTTTGTTGTGGTACTGCATTGTGATTGTTGGAGGACTAGCAATCTTGGGGAGGGACGACTGTAATGCCCCCATTTTAGTAGGTTCCTATAGCTGGTATGGTTAGTTCAACATTGTGGCCCTTGTGAGATGGCAATTAGTTTTGAGTGTCTCTACTGATTGATTTCTATTTATAGTAAGTCAGTTGCAAACAATTACTATTTTTAGCAGTGTAGTGGAGGCACCTGGTGCTTGGCATCTTCAGTGATTGATTGGATTGATCATTGGAACTTCATATTATAAGTTATTTATTAAGGTTATCTTAATGAATATTTTTATCATTATTTTGTTATAATTTGATGGTGTGTTGAAGAAGCCTTTAAAGTGAAAAGTGTCTTCATGAAGCCTTTAGCTTGGGAGTAATTTATTCAAAATTATTAAATGACGCTTCTAATTGAAAAGTGTATTGATGAACCATCTTTAATAAAAAGTGTGAAGAAGAAGCCGAGTTTCATTTTGTATTATAAAAGAGACTTCATAAAGGAAAGGGATTCATTCTTGGCTATGGGATTTTTATTATTTGTGAAGTTTCTTGAGGGTTTTGATCATGAGTTTTCTGTGAGGACTGATTCCTCTCTCTAGTTTTCACTTTGAGCCATTGAAATACATGGTGAATTGTGTCTGATTTTCTGGAAATTATCTCTGCTTATTTGGAGGTAAATTGGTGCTGAGATATACTGATTTTATGTATTAAAGTGCTGCAATAATAACAAGGGGTTTTTCACTGAGTTTGGACGCCATTGCATGCTGCCTTCTTATCTGTTACATACCGTTGTTGGAAGGTTAAAAAATCTCTGCATATAGGTGTTAGTAATCTGCAATATGGTGTGAATTGGCATGGCATATAGGGAGGTGAATTTGTATGCAATACAAGAAGCCAAGTGTTGCTATTAGACACCATTATATTCTGTTCATTCTGTGGTGATTGTTAATGCTTAAAGACATCAGAGGCTTTGGTAAAGGGCTGTGATTCCCTGTTATAGAGCAGCGCTTGGATGAGGAAAGGCTGCATTTGACTTCTGTAGGCATTTTATGGGCATATGAACTGTGTATGATTGTGTTTTACTTTTCTAGTTTTCTACAACTTTATATCGTTAAATAAATCTATATTGTTAAATAAATCAAGTAGATATCGGATTTAAGAAATTAACATGGTATTAGAGCTTTAAGCTCTAAAAGAAAAGCACAAGATAGATATGGCAACTGACAGTCTCAGGTTCAAGGACAGGCTAGATGGGGTTTCAAACCTCTTGCCATGGAAGACAAGAGTCACGCTGCTTCTGAAGGGGCAAGACTTGTGGGAAAATGTAGAAAAGGTTCTTCCAATAGAAACAGATCTTGCACTTCAGGTAGCATAGGATAAGGACACTAAAGGAAAAAGAGTGATTCTAGATGTTGTAAAGGATCACTTGATTCTGCATATGGCAAAAAAGTGGAAATCAAAGGACATGTTTGATGCCTTAGTTGGTCTCTTTTAGAGTGACAATATGAACTAAAAGATGGTTTTGAAGAACAAGCTCCGAGAGTGTCAGATGACCAAATCTGATAATGTTACCAATTAGCTTATGAGGATCACACAAATCCGTGATCAACTTGCAGCAGTTGGAGAAAATATCTTTGGATGTAGAGTTAGTGAATGTAGCTCTAAATGGCTTTTATTAAGGGAATTTGTGCTCGAGGAAATAATCCAGATTGGTAGAGGCTATGGGATGATTCTCTTCAAGAGGAGAATCGAGAGGAGTTCAGATCCAACAAGCAAGGAGGTGGTGATGAAAACTTGGCCGTCATCACCAATACTAAGAAAAGAAAAGGGAAACCTTTCACCAAGAAAGCTAACATTTATGGAGGACATCGGCCTAAAAAGAAGAAAGACTTAAGTAATATCAAGTGCTTTATTTTCCGTGAGCAAGGTTACTATGCTTCTTAGTGTCCAAAGAAGACACAAATAGCAACATCATCAATAGTAGAGACTCAATTGAGTGAATTTGCAACAAAGTTTGAGAATGATTTTCCCTTGTAGCCTGCCTTTCAACCAACACTATAGTTAGAAGTGCTTGGTACTTGGATTGTGGCGACTCTTGTCACGTAGTTGAAACCAGAGAGTTGTTCAATCGGATTTCTAATTATGACTCAGGGGTCATTGTGGAGCTTGGTGTTGATGCCTTGTATATAGTTAAGGGACAAGGAATTGTGCAGTTCTAGCTTGAGCCAGGAGGATCAATTGATACTCAAGATGTGTGTATGTACCTAGTCTGAAGAAGAACTTCTTGCCCATCTTAGTTGTGGGGAACAAAGGTTACATAGTTACCTTCTAGAAAGGGCAAGTGTTTGTATGCCCTGAGGGAGCCAATCCCAACACAAATATGAGGATTGAAGTTAAGGAAGACAACGTATATAGGCTACAAGGTAGGCATTGGTGCATAACAATGAGAGCTTGAGCGAGTTGTGGCACAAGAGGATGGGGCACTTGCATTACAAAGCACTACCTATATTGTGAGAGATGGTCACCGGACTTCCAAAGTTTAGTCTGGAGCAAGGTGTATGTAGAGGTTGTGTTCTTGGCAAAAATGGCAAAGCTTCATTTCCCAACAATGAGAGTCGATCCAAAGAGATGTTGGATCTAATACATTTTGATGTTTGTGGGCCTATGTCAGTGGCATCGATGAATGGTGCATCCTATTATACCACCTTTATTGATGATTTTTCTACTTCATGAAGACTAGAGATGAGGCCTTTATTCTATTCAAAAAGTTTAAAGCTCAAGGGGAGAATCTAGCAGGGTAGAAGATCAAGGTGTTGAGATTAGAAAATGGGGGTTAAGTACACCTCAAATGAGTTTACAAGTTTCTGTAAGGATGTAGGAATCAAGAGGGAGAAGGCAGTTGCCTATAATCTGCAACAAAATTGGGTTGCAAAGAGGAAGAAATTTTTTATCATCAGTACTGTGAAGGCCATGATCCATGAACATAGTTTGTCATTGTTTCTATGAGTAGAAGCATGCAACATAATTGTATATTTACAAACAAGAGTCCTCACAAGGTTTTAGAGGGCAAGACCCCAGAGGAGATTTTTGCAGGGATTAAACCTAAGATAAGACATCTTAAGGTTTTTGGGTTTGCATTCTTTATTCATGTGCTCCTAGAGAAGAGGAGAAAGTTGGAGCCCTTAGGTGAGAAGGGCATTCTTTTGGGATTTAGTGAAGAGTCAAAAGCCTAAAGGGTCTTTACAATAGAAGACAATTGTGAGAAGGGATGCCAAGTTTGAAGAAATCTTGGCCTCCAAGAAATCTCATGATCCACCCACAGTTGCAGAGGATATTTTATAGGAGGATTCAACTTGAGATAAGACATCTTAGGGTTTTTGGTTGTGCAGTCTATATTCATGTTGTAATGATCCTTCTTTTGATTAAGTTTAAATGTGATAACCTACAACAAATTGTTAGTATAGTATTGGAATTTGTATGTAGAAACTTATCATAAATAATCTAAATTTCTACCCAAGTACCCGTCCTAATCCTTTAGAAGAGATCTTTCTCAAACCACCTAACCCTTTGATGAGATTATATCTCGACTAGGCAATTATCATAAAAAGAACATCTTCCTTAGGCCTCTTTGGGACCTTTGGAAGAATTACTTGGTAGAGATCCCACCTCTACCCTGTCTCTTTCTCTGACATATGTATATGTTTGACCACTACAATATATATTGTCTCTAAGGGATCCTCTATAAATCCACCTCTGGAATTCGTTTTAGAATTCCGACATTCGATTACAAATGCCCTCTAGTCTCTAGATTTTGTTATGAGAAGTCTTAATTTCTCGTATCCAATCTCTTCTACCCAAAGGGCTACTTGATCTCTTAAGATTTGGAGCTCTGATTATAAGTTCTACTTCATACCTCTGTTCAGAACTGCTTAGTCTAGAGTTTAGTCTATTTACACGATGTTGGTCCTGAATGTTTGCAATGCTATGATATTGATTTGGGAGGATTTCCTTCTTGCTATCAGACGTACTAACTTAATGCCTTCTACTGACGTGATTTATGGCATTGGGATTGGTTCCTTGAATTCCTTTCACTATTTACCTTTGACATGATATATTTCGGTTGTGTTATGAGATGTTGATTTATTCTGAAATTGTATTGCTTATGTCGATTGATGGACTCTGCCCAAACTTGATATCCGATTCTTCACCTCCAATGGACATAAATGCAAATGCCTGCGAATCTTCCTTCCCGCGTTTGTAATCTAAGTGCGACACACACTAATCTTGCCAGAATTGGTGTTTTCCACTGTTTCTGCCTACGTTGGTAATGTCAGGATTGATTTTTCTAATACTTCGTGTACTTGCTCTGACATAGATGACTTGATCTCCTATTCGATGCCTTCCTCCCCTTTATCGACGATAACTGTTGATCGTAGATGGCTTCCTTTTTTTACCCGATAAGTTTTGGTGGCGATGAAGTTTGATGATTGTCTATCTATACTCTGATGATCCCCCTTCTAGGTATTGGTCCTGTAATCCCTCCTTATATCTGATGTATAGTCATGACCTTTGATTTACGCTATTTGTTCTTAGATTTTTGGTGACAATATAATATCTTTACTTATTCGAATAAGATGGTTTATTTTCTTAATAATATAATTTGCATTGGCATTTATTATGGACTTACATTATTATTATTATAATATTATATTATAATATAATAATAACATACTATAATATATAATTTTTTTAAAGAAAAGTATTCTTTATTCCTTTAGGGAATTACATATATATATATATTTGTCTATTTTGGGTTTATTATAGTCCCTCCATCCCCAATTTGCTTGTCCTCAAGCAACTTAACATTCTCTTCTCTTTCCCAAGTGGCATCTTCTTTTGGTAAGCCTTTCCATTTTATCAAGTTTTCTCTTATCACTCTATTTCTCAATGGCTTTTCTCTAGTTTCAAGGATAATTTCAGGCTCTAATGTGAGTTGTCCTTCGTCATCGACGGGTGGTAATTTCATACATGGTACTACCTGTTGTCCCAAAACCTTCGTGAGTCTGGATACATGAAATATATTATGAATTTGACAATTATTTGGAAGTTCTAATTCATATGCTACTTTGCCAATTTTTTGGGTCACTTTATATGGTCTATAAAATTGGGATTTGAGTTTCTCTACCCCATTCTTCTTAGTGGATGTTTGTTTATATGGTTGCAAGTGTAAGAACACTAGATCACCTTCCACAAATGATCGTTCCACTCTCTTCTTGTCTGCATAGATTTTTTGCTGATTTTGTGCGTGGTGCAAATTTTCTTTTAGTTCTCTCATAATGTTGATGTTCTTTTGGATAAATTCTTGAGCGCTGGGTACCTTGCTTTCTGACATAGCTAATCCTCCAAAAGTGGAAACTTCATAAGCATGTAAAGATTTGAAAGGACTCATTCCAATAGACATATGATGCGTGGTATTGTAGCAATGTTCTCCTAGGTCTAGCCGCTTGATCCAGACAGTTTGATGTCCTATGACATAATTTCTTAGATATCCTTCTATCTACTTGTTTACAATTTTTGTTTGGCCATCGGTTTGTGGATGATAGCTAGTGCTCGGGGTTAGTGAAGTTCTGGCTAGTTTGAAAAGCTCTTCCCAAAATTTGCTAATGAATTTGTTGTCTTGGTTGCTCTTTGATTTGGGGTAGCCTATGGAGACAAAAAACCTCTTTGAAAAATAATTCTACTATTTGAGGTGCCTTATATTCAATAGAAATTGGAAGAAAATGAGTGAATTTTGTGAGTCTATCCATGATTATGTAGGTGCTATCTTTCCCTTGAATGTTTGGTAGTCTAGTTATGAAATTCATTGATATACTTTCCCACTTTTGATCTGGAATAGGTAAAGGTTGTAATAATCCTGCCGGATGGGTTTGTTCGACCTTATTTTGTTGACAAGTCACACATTCTTGTACATATTTCTGGATGTCCTTCTTTAAGCCTTTCCAGGAGTAACTTTCCCTTATATGTTTATATGTCTTGTAATATCTCGGATGATTGGCTAAGGGGTTATTATCATATTCCTTTATAACTCTTTCTTTCATTTTGGATTGCGGTGTTAAATATATCCTCCCTTTGTAGAAGACAATGTCATTCGAAACCTTGAAATGTTCATTAGGTACCTTCCCCTCTAATGTCTCGGTTGCAAGTTGATCCTTGACATAATCTTCTATTATCTCATCCTTCCAATTTTTGGAGATGCTAGAAATGACATTAATATGGGCCCTTCTTGATAAAGCGTCTACAGCGCCATTATTGACTCCTTTAACATATTCGATATCAAAGTCGTAGGCTTGAATTTTGCTAACCCACTTTTGCTGTCTGTCATTTAGATCTTTTTGATTAAGGAAGAATCATAGACTATTATGATAAGTTTTGACTATGAATTTTCCGCAAACTAAATATTGACAAAATTTCGCCAAGGCGTGCATTATTGTCAACATCTCTTTGTCGTAAATGGAATAGTGTTTTTTAACATTATTGAGTTTATGACTTTCCAAAGCGATAGGATGTTTCCTTTGCATTAGTACGGCTCCTATGCCTTCCCTTGAGGCATTGCATTGTAACTCAAATGGCATAGAGAAATCTGGTATGATTAATACTAGGTATGAACTCATAACTTGCTTTAGTTGTTCGAAAGCTTGTTGTGCTCTATCGTCCGAATTGAAAGCTTCTTTCTTATTTAAGTCTATCAGAGGGGGCTGCAATTTTTGAGAATCCTTTTACAAATCTTCAATAGTAGCTGCATAACCCTACAAATTCTTTGAGTTGGGTGAGGGTCTCAGGTTGGGGCCATTCCTTGATAGCCTTTATCTTTTCTTCATCAATACTCACCCCTTCTTTGTTGATTTTATGTCCAAGATAAAGTATCTCCTCAAGCCCAAAATCACACTTTGAGATTTTAGCATATAGAGATTCTCTTTCCAAAAGACTTAATACTTCCTCCACATGTGTTAGGTGCTCCTTCCATGTCTTGCTATAAAGAAGGATGTCATCAAAGAATATGAGAATGGATTTTCGTAACTGTTGTCTAAAGATGTGATTGATACAATATTGGAAAGTCACGGACGTATTTGTAAGACCAAAAGGAAGTACTAGGAACTTGAAATGTCCATAATGGCATCGAAAGGCTATTTTCGGTACATCTTTTTTCATTGTAATTTGGTGATACCCAGATCTAGATCAATTTTGGAGAAATAAAATGCTCCATGCAATTCATCCGTTAACTCATAAATTCTAGGGATAGGATATATATTTTGTATAGTTTTTTAATTTAGTGCTTTATAATCAATGCACATTCTAATAGTTCCATCTTTCTTTTTGACTAGTACTATTGATGATGCAAAACGGCTGCTACTAGGTTGTATGTGTCCCATTTCTAAGATCTCCTTGATAATTTTCTCTATTTCTTCTTTATATCTGTGGGGGTGTCTATAAGGTGTAGTAATTACTGGTTTGGCTCCTTCCAACTCTATGTAGTGTTCAAACCCTCTTTTGTGGGGGGAGTCCTGGAGGAATGTCTTCAAACACTTTTCTTATTTTTCTTCAGGATAGGTTGAATCTCTACATGGAATGTTCTCTCCTTGGTGGGGTTATGATCTAGGATCATACACTGAGCCATCATTTCTCTTTGGTCATGTTTTAATATTTCCTCCATTTTATTGCATGATACTATTTTTGTTGACCCATCGGGCTTTCCCTTCGATGTTATATCTTCCCCTTTATGTTTGAAACATATTTCAAGATTTGGTCCATCCATAATAAATTGCCCTATTAATCCAAGGCATACCTGGGACGATATCATTTTGTAGATTTGCTACATAGAAATTCCTTCTAATAATATGTACGCTAGTGGTAATTTCTACTTTTGTGGCTATCTTTGTGCAGCAATCTATGGCTTCGTTTGCAACTTGACCCTAAAACCTTCAAAGTCTTGAGTCTTTAGCCTCCTTTTTGGTACCAACTGTTTGCTGATAAAGTCATGTGATGCTCTAGTATCTACTAGTGCAACTACCTTTTGACCCTTAAGTACACCTTTAATTGGAAAAGGCCTATTTTCATCTTGGGATATGACTGCTAGAGTTCTTTCCTTTGAATCTTCCATTCTTACCTTTTTATTTGTTTCTTCAAATTGATTAATGTGCCCTATTTTGCAATGGTGACCTCATCCCCAAGGCTCCTTACATTTAAAGCATAGATTTTTTTGAATTAACTCTTCCCTTTGTTGACATTTATGTCCAATAATCCATGGTTTATTACATAAATAACATGGTTTGTCATGGTTATCTTTCCTGGTTCCTTCACTTTGGTGGAATGTTTTGGATGTGAAATTCCGATTTCTTTCCTTATGATTAGACTCAACCATTTTTGCCTTCCTCATAGCTTCTTCTAGATTTTGTAGTTCAAGAGGTTTTTACATTGTTTTTGTAAATTCTTTAAGACCTTCTATGAACATGTGTGTATGTCTTTTTTGGGAGAGATCAGGAATCATGATAGAAGTTTCTTGGAATTGTTTAACATACTCATGTAAGATTCTTGTTTGCTTCAAGTGTGTTAACTCTTGAAAGTACCACTCAGTGTCCTTCTCATCAAATTGGTTCATGAGTTTTTGGGAGAACTCTTCATAAGTTTTAATGTCTTTATGTCTTAATGAGATACGCCCTTGGGTCCATCAATCATGAGCTGCTTCGCCTAAAAGGATTATGGAGTATTGGAGGGCTTCTTCTTCTGTCATGTGATTTAGGATGAAGAATGTGTTTAGTTTTTCTAACCATAGGTGGGATGACATCTCTCCTATTCCATTAAAGATTGGAATAGTGACCTTGCTTATTTTGCTTTTGAGTTCTTCATTCATATAACCTCTAGGCATTTCTCTTCTCTTATTTGCACAAAATTCTCTCAAGGAGACTGCTTCTCGAATGTGCATGTCCAGAGCTGCATATGCTCTTGCAATATCTTTAGTGCTTGTTAGGGGTTTCTCTAGTCCTTTCTCTTCCCTTAGGTTGTTCTTCTGGGTAGGAATGCAGGTTGAGGGAGGCTTGAACTTGAAGTTATATTGTTATTCTCAAAATGGATTGAGCTAGTTTCTCTTGCTAGGTTGGGTTGACTTCTTAGAATAGTGATTGAGTTTCCCATGTTTTGTAAGGCTTGTAGGAGGGCTTGATTTGATTTAATATAGTTTGATTGGTTTGGTGGGTTTGCTCCATATACGATCTTACTTCATTTGCTAGGTTGTTCATTGTAGTTTTTGTTCTCCTCTCGTATGTTTGCATAAGCCCTTACTCATAGGGTGGCAGGATTATGCTCTGATACCACTGTAATGATCCTTCTTCTGATTAAGTTTGAATGTGATAACCTACAACAAAAATTGTTAGTACAATATTCGAATTTGCATGTAAAAACTTATCATAAATAATTTGAATTTCTACCCATTACTCGTCCTAATCCTTTAGAAGATATCTTTCTCAAACCACCTAACCCTCTGATGAGATTATATCTCGACTAGGCGATTATCATAAAAAGAACATCTTCCTTAGGCCTCTTTGGGATCTCTAGAATAATTACTTGGTACAGATTCCACCTCTACCAAGTCTCTTTCTCTGACATATGCATATGTTTGACCACTACAATATATATTGTCTCTAAGGGATCCTCTATAAATCCCCCTTTGCAATTCGTTTTAGAATTCCGACATTCAATTACTAATGCCCTCTAGTCTCTAGATTTCTAGATTTCATAATGAGAAGTCTTAATTTCTTGTATCCAATCTCTTCTAACCAAAGGGATACTTGATCTCTTAAGATTTGGATCTCTGATTATAATTTCTACTTCATACCTCTGTTTGGAACTGCTTAGTCTAGAGTTTAGTTTGTTTACACGATGTTAGTCCTAAATGTTTGCATTACTATGGTATTGATTTAGGAGGATTTCCTTCTTGTTGTTGGATGTACTTCCTTAATGCCTTCTACTGATGTGATTTATGGCACTGGGATTGGTTCCTTGAATTCCCTTCACTATTTACCTCTAACATGATATATTTTGGTTGTGTTATGAGGTGTTGATTTACTCTGAAATTGTATTGCTTATGTTGATTGATGGACTCTGCCCAAACCCGATATTTGATTCTTCACCTCCAATGGACATAAATGTAGATGTCTGCAAATCTTCCTTCTTGCATTTGTAATCTAAGTGCCGCACACACACTAATCTTGCCAGAATTGGTGTTTTCCACTGTTTCCGCCTGCGTTGGTAGTGTCAAGATTGATTTTTCTAATGCTTCGTGTACCTGCTCTGATGTGGATATGACTTGATCTCCTATTCGATGCCTTCCCTTTATCGATGATAGCTATTGATCGCAGATGGCTTCCTTCCATTTTTACCCGATAAGTATTGGTGGTGATTAAGTTTGACGACTGTCTATCTTTGCTCCGATGATCCCCATTCTAGGTATCGGTCCTGTAATCCCTCGTTATGTTCGATGTATAGTCGTGACCTTTAATTCACACTATTTGTTCTTAGACTTTTGGTGACAATATAATATCTTTACTTATTCAAATAAAATGGTTTATTTTCTTAATAATATAATTTTTATTGACATTTATTATTATGGACTTACATTGTTATTATTATATTATATTATATTATAATAAAATAATAATATATTATAATATTTAATTTTTTTAAAGAAAAGTATTCTTTATTCATTTAGGGAATTACATACATATATATATGCTTATTTTGGGTTTATTTCACATGTGCTCGTAGAGAAGACAAAGTTGGAACTCTCACGTGAGAAGGGCATTCTTTTGGGACACAGTGAAGATTCAAAAGCCTAAAGGGTCTTTACAATGGAAGACAATTATGAGGGGGATGTCGAGTTTGAAGAAACCTTGGCCTCCAAGAAATCTCATGATCCGTCCACAGTTGCAGAGGATATTTTACAGGAGGATTCAAAAGGTAAGAAGAGTTCACAAACTTCTAGTTCAAAGGGCCAAACGTCAAGAGAGGGACAAGTAGCCCCTTTTGAATTAGTAAGGAGGCTCAAATGGTTTGAGCAGACCTTGGGAGATGCCTAGGAAAATGTTGAGGTTCTCAAAACCACGTTCAGGGAGAGTGGGCCTCTACAAAAGTTTTCGACACGTAGGGCCTTGATGACCAACATCATAGACTCAGAGTCTTCCAGCTTTGAGGAAGAAACTAGCCAACTAGTGTGGAGAGGTGCCATAGTGGAGGAGCCTAACTCTATCACGAAGAATGATGTTTAGGAATGTATGCGAAGATTAGAGGGAACGTCAGTGGTGACTTCTAGATGGTTGTTCAAAATCAAACATGCAACAAATGCTAGTGTGGAGAAGTATAAAGAAAGATTTGTTGCCATAGGCTTCTCTCAGAAAGAGAGAGTAGACTATGAGGAGATCTTTGCTCCTTTTGCTAGATATTCTTCTATTCGAGCTGTGATACCCATTACTTCAGAGTTAGGGTGGAGGTTTCACCAAATGGATGTGAAGACAACATTCCTCAAGGAAGAAGTATATAGAGAAGCCACAGGGGTTTGAGGTACATGATAGAGAATCACATGTATACAGACTTAAGAAAGCCTTGTATGGACTCAAACAAGCTTTGAGGGCATGGTACTCCAGGATCGATAGCTATTTGTAGAGCATGGGCTTCGCCAAGAGTGAGGCAGACTCCATCCTATACTTCATACTAGTTGGATTTGAGATCCTCATCTTGGTGCTCTATGTGGATTACTTAATTCTTATAGGGGCAAAAAAGTTGATCATTGAGTGTAAGTCAGATTTGGTAACATAATTTGAGATGGACATTGGGTTGATGCATTACTTTCTGGGACTTGAGGTTTGGTAGAAATCGAGAGAGACTTTTCTTGGACAAGGGAAATATACACTGCAGATCCTTAAGAGGTTCAATATGAAAAACAATAGATCAATGACTACTCTAACGATAACTAACTTGAAGAAGGTTGATTCTTCAAAGTCAGATTTGGCAGATTCCAAGCAAATAGATGCAATTAATTGGCTCATTGATATATCTCAGCAACACTTCACTTGACATTTGTTTTGCTGTAAACACATTGAGTCAATATATGGTAGAGCCAAGGAAGGTTCATTGGATCGCAGCAAAGCATGTGCTGAGATATTGACAGGGCATAGTGGAGTAGGGTTGTAATACCTTCGTGGAGATGGAATGGAGTTGCAAGGTTATTCTGATTTGGATTGGGAAGGGAATGATACAGATCAGAAGAGTACTTTAGGGTGTTATTTCAGTTTAGGGTCAGCCATGATTTCCTGGTTCAACAAGAAACAAACCTCAGTAGCACTCAGTTCAACTGAAGCTAAGTACATGGCAGCCCGTTTGGCAAGTTGTGAAGCAATTTGGCTTGGTAAGCTACTTACACGTTTATTTGATAAGGAGTTGGAGCCTACTGTAATAAATTGTGACAATCAGAGTTGCATGAAACTCTCATAGAATTCAATGTAGATCAGATATCATTTCATCAGAGACAAGGTCTTGAAGGGAGCAATTAAGCTTTAGTATATTTTGACGGATGAACAAGTTGCAGACACACTCACCAAACCCTTGGTAAAAGGGAAGTTTGTTTTCTTTCGGGACAAGCTTGGAGTGGTGGTGAATACCTTCCTCGCTAAGAGGGAGTGTTGATAATTTAGAAAGGTAATTTATGTAGAGTTCAAGTAGGACTCTACTTTATCCACCTAACTAATTAAAGTAGTCAGCTAAGAAGAAGAATTCAAGTAGGACTCTACTTTATGGAAGTAGAGTTCAAGTAGGACTCTATTTTTCCCAACAACTGTTCGAAAATGAAGCTAAGGGTTGAAATATATATCAGTTTTATCTTTCTCAAGAAGGACAGAGAGAGACAATTAGAGAAGAGATTTCTGATTTTAGCAGGGCAGAAAGAGAAAGTTTATTGCAGTTAACAGCAAAGGAGAAGGTAGCAATACCAAGTATATTCCAGGTTTTCTGTTTTGTTTGTAACTTGTTTCAGAGTCATTTTCCCATCTACTGGGAGGTCTTGTAAGTTCTGAAGTTATTTTAATGATGAATTGACTGGAGAGAATATAAACTGTGTGATTGTATTTTGCTTTTCTAGTTTTTCGCTGTTTTATTTCGTTAAATAAATCTAGTAGTGTAAATTTAGATCTGATCTATCTACCTAGATATTAGATTTAAGAAATTAACACTAGGTGCTATAGTACCCCAAAATTGGGTCCAAATTTTAATATGGCAGTGTGTTGGTTCTTGTCAATTGTTAGTTGATCTCTGATATTTGGACATCACAATTGGAGATCACCCTCATTTGTGAAATACCTTGGGAACCCTATATAAGAGCATCCTTTCCTCATTTATTTTCATCCTCTCATATCCTTACTCATCCACAAGCATTATTGGAAAATACTTTAGATTTAAGCAATAAGGAACAACAAGTTACAGTAAATCTTCATGTCAAGGAGTTTTCATGATTAATCTTGTTTGAGGCATTATGTCGTTGCATCAACACTCGAGGCCCCTATTCAAAGATCATAACATTAATCAACTTATCAAGCTCGAGGCATAATCTTATGATATTCAGCATTGTACTTTAGATTAAGCTTTATTACCAATAAACATTGTCGTAGGGAAGGTTGAATTCTCCTAGGGCTTGACTAAGGAAAGTCCCTACACAACACATACTGTTTTTCTTTTTACTGTGTGCAGGTTTTCAGATCTAGGAGCATAGAGTTGCAAATCTAGGAAATGTGTACTAAGACAAGGAGAATTGGATCTTGAAGAAGTAGTGAAGGATTAGAGCAACATCCCAAGTCTAAATCTGCTTACGTTATCCTCTTTATACATCACTGGGACTATGTCGCCTATTGACATTCCCCAAAACTTTTAGGCCAAATTTTAGTGACAGGTTCCTCTCTTATTCCTGTTTCTAGCTCTGTATTCAAAGTTGGCATATTAAGACTAAAGCTTACTGTTTATACTGATTATAGTCCATTTAACATCGTTTACTTTAGTCCTCTATTCTAAACAATTCAATCAATCAAATCAACCATAAAAAAGAATTATTCCCATCAAATAGTGCTCAACTTTTTCCAAGAGGTCCACAGGTGGGCATATTGAATCATCATTCAATGTTGGTTGATGTGAATATGCTTGGTTCCTAGTTCAAGACTAGTGGATCAATATTCGTTACATTTTGGTGAATTTGGTGTCTTACGTTTGCATATTTGATTGAGAGTTTTCAGATCTTAAATTTTTACCATGAAATTCACAAAATCTGACTGGTTTGCAATTTCACATTTGATTACATTGTTTATTAGCTATATTTATCAAAATCATGTTGTAAATGGTGGATTATTTCACTTCATGTTGTGTCCATTGATCCATTGCATTTTAATGTATTGCAGAATAAGAAATTCAAACATATTTCTTACATTCACTTCATTTTTCAAAGCTGTCATATATACCTCATGTTGCTATATGCTGATATTCTTAAACATGCTCATTGATTGCTTGAATTCAGTAAAAAATTAGTGGATGTTTCAAGTGGGATCTTTGATAATACTTCTAGGGATAATATTGAAATGAATAATGCTAGGACATCTCCTAGAGTATCTCTTTATCACAAGGAAAGAAGTAATGCTCCAATCAATGATCATTTACCCTAGTGCTCTATTCTAATCAATCAAACAACACAAAAGAAGGATAATTACCACCAAATAATGCCCAACTCTTTCCAGTAGGTCTGAAGTTGAGTCTATTTAATCATCTTTCAATGTGGGTGGATGTGAATAGGTTTGGTTCCTAGTTTAGACTAGTGGATCCCTATTCTTACCTCACAATAAGACCATTGACTTTTGCCTTTGGTAGATTAGGGGGGCTTTCAAAGGTACAATTGCAAATGATGAACATGCATCTGGCCATAATCTGAGCTATACACATAGCTACCCCTATTTTGGTGGTTCACTCCATATTCGTATGTTGGTTTGCAATATGAGGGTAAAGTTTGAGTTAGAAAGCCTTATGAGGTACATGGTGAAAATTATAAGGGAACAAGGATTGGGGATACCGAGGAAAGGGTGCCTCAAGTAAGAGATGGCCAAAACTTGAGGCTAGCAAGGTAACTTGGTTGAAGAATTAAGGAGTTAAAGTTCGGAGATAAAGCTCACTAGTATGCAAAAGTGCAAAATATTGACAAAGACAGAGAAAGAGTGGAGTTGGGATGAAGTCATTCTAGGAAGGGAAAATCTGAAACTTTGACATAAGCTTATTCATTATTAATTTGAATATAAAACCTTCACACTAATATGTTTTGAGTATTTTTGACTCAACATATGGAAAAATATGGAGAGCAACACTTTTGCAACCTTGACCAGGGGGACCCATTTAGAGTTTTCTCAGACTCTGTTATAACTAATGGGATAAACAAGGCCAAAATGTATAAGAAGGCTATGACTTCAAAAACAACAGACACAATCAAATGGCTTGCCAACAGGCTTCAATAGTCTGATTGTTTGTTCCATTTATCTTGGCCGTTCGTTTTGTGATCTTTGTTTCTTGGCCATCTTGTGGAGTTGTAGCAATTAATATTTTGATATCTTTCAAAAATTTGTCCAAATCTATTTTTATTGATGCCATCATTCCCACTATATTTGTTTGCTTCTCGTCAACCATTGCCAATTTAATTATCATCTCAACCTTCTAAAGCTATAATTGGGCTTATTGTCAACAAACAAGCAACTAAATGAGTAGGTAGAAGAGCAAATACTAATTGGTAATTGTTTGTGTTCCAAACCTCCAAGTATAATTCTTGTAGCTTTTGGTCTTCCTGATCCAAAGTCTTCGTTGCATGCTTTTACACCAATAATCTCCTGACTAATAATGTGGTGCTTAGAATAGCCATTACTATTAAGGATTTTGACATCATGTTTGGGCCTACACAATTTTATTTCTTGGTCAACTATTTGCCACAAATATGGTAATTGACACCACCCATTGATCAGGTATTGTTGAAATTTGGTTCTTGACCATGTTAATGCTCCAGAATCTGCAATTAGCATTTTCTTTTGCTATCTATCGATTTCGTTTCTTACTTGTTGACAATCAAGCCCAACTATTGCCATTGTAATTATTTACAAAGAGAGAGCTCAATATATCTCTTTTTTTTTCTTTATAATATTTTTTATTCAATCATGTCTCTTTAATTATTTTTCTCTATCATCATCTTGGTTTTATTCTCTCCCTATTTCTCTATACATCTCTTCACCTCTCTTTCTCCTACTTGATCTCATTTTTTACCCCTCAATTTCTCCCTCCTTTCTCTTTTCTCTCTTTCTGCCTCAATATTTATTATTACATTCCACCTCTCTTTTCTCTCTTCCTCTCTCTTTTCTCTCATTTTACTTTAACTATCTATATATTATAAATCAGGCAAGAATAAAACTAGTGATATATATTATAGATTAGAGAGGAATGAAATGTAACTTTGATGAATTGATATTATAATAGATGCAGTATTTTACTTTGTGCTTTTATCTGCATGTGGGTATTAGACCAATACTCTTTTGGAGTGTCTTTTATTTTATTTGTTGTTTTAATTTATTTTCCACCCTTTTCATCCCCACCAGCATGAAATTAGTGATAGAGCAGGGAAACTGGCCTTTTAATTCCAAAGGTTGTTTCATTTTCATGTCCCATGAAAGGAAACTTCCCATTGTTGTGCTCAAACAGCTAGCATTGTCTATGGTACATATCTGAGAATCAACAGATACCATGTTAGTTTTTAGATTCAGCACAAAATCACTACTCAAGAACAACTGCCTTAAAAGAAAGTACAACATATTTTCTCATATAAATGAAATAGAAACAACATGTAATTAACAAAATCCAGCTATTGAGATCATATAAGTGTAAACATAAACACCATGAAATCGAATTTGTAGAAACATAAGGCAGGATGAAAACTGATCCTCCAAGTAGTGTAACTCCCAAGGAATGATTCAACACTTAACTCATAGAAAAGGAAGTGTAATTCCAATGGAAGAGGGGGACAGCATGCACTCCAAAAGGACAAGTAGAAATCAACCTGAGTTTAACCTAAGGTGTAATTAATGCATAATGAATAACACATAATAAATGCTTGACTATACCGACAATTATGCTTTACCATAATTTGGTGTCAACAAAAACCTTAAATTAATGTGATTTGATCTTCACAATGATGTTAAATTCTTTGTAATAAAGAGAATCGGCATATTATGCAAGGCTATTGTTAGCGGAACTGTAGGATGACTAATATTTGGATCATGAGCTAGTTAGGTTCTTTTAAATGCACACATAGGAGTTGTTTTGCTGACTAGATGATCTACATGAAAACAATCATGCTTGGAATGGTGTTCCAACTTAGACTTGGATTTCTTTTTGTGTGTACATTCTATATCATGGTTTTTATTGAATATAGAATTTGCCTTTATGTCAATTTCAGACTTTTTTAGCAGTTTTATAATTTGTAATGTCCCCTATTTGGGATTAGTCTCAGTTATTACCAAATTAACACAAATTTGATATTTATGTCCCATGCTAGGGGATATATGACATTTGAAGTTAAAAGAACTACTCATTTATTTAATCAGATTATGTTATCTGTAATTGTATATTCTTTACTCTCATATCCAACCTTATTACTATTCCAGCTCAAAGACAGAAGGTGTAGGTGTTATCCTAGTTGCTTGGTGAAAGATCCCCAATCCCGGTGACCTTGGAAATTGATGCTTGTTTCAAAATTTGAGACTTTGACCATAATTTTGTACCTCTGAATAGACTTTATAGAATTCTGATTTCTTTTTGGTTTTTCCTCGTTTTCAAGTTTTTAGGTGTTTTTGAAGATATATGCAAGTAAATGACAAATAACAAATAATTTTGAACTAAGAATGATGAGAAGCATTCAAATATTGAAAACACTTAACAATCTGGAGATGATTCAAATTGCACTAGGCATAATATTCAGATTTTTGTAGTAAAAAAAATGAATATATCAAATGGATTTGGTGTTGTCTACAATGAACTTGACACCAACTATAGAAGGGTTTTACAATCACAAAAGATGGAGAGCTTGCTGTTACAAACCCTTGTATGATCTCCAAACTGCAAAACATGGTTGCTAATAAGGAATGGCACCCATAATACAAGTTCGAGCTGCCTCTGGAAGAAACGCCCAAGCTGGAATAGGCTGTGGACCTAGCTGAATGTGATGTTTCTTTTTGATAAATGGTGCTATGAAGAATGTCGATCCTTGTCACAGAGAATAGTACCTTCCAAATCCAATACTAAATCACCAAATCCTTGTTGAGGTTTGCGTCCCAACACTCCAATCGGGTTTTCGTCCCAAACCTCTAAGTCGCTCCACTAGAGCAATTTCCAATCTCACAAGTTTAAAATGTCAAAAAGATACTCCACAATTAGGTCTTCATCTCCTTATAACTCCTCCCAAATGCAAATCAAACCCTAAATGAGATTTACACTTTGCACTTTATAATAAAATAACATTTTCCCAAATAAAGGCGTCTAGGCTATAGGAAAAACATTACATTATTAAAATGTCATAGCTCAAAGCACCAAAAAGTCTCCGGATAGTGAAAATAGTTTATAGTAATACAATACCTTTCCAACGAGCTATAACACAAGGGCACATCTGTCCAAATGAAGTCATAATCCCCTTATTACTCCGAAATGGCTATATAAATAGCCTTATTATAAATTATTTAAATACTAAGAAAATATTTAAATATATTAAAATATTCCCCATTTTGCCTTTGAAAGCCCAAACGAACCAAATAAACGTGAAATTGACCATGCCACCTTTTTGTGACTGATACCAGATGAGATGGGTCAACTGGCAGTCTCTTCCCTATAATATAAGGATGCTCCTAGAAACTAGGGAGCACACCTTGTCAACTTGAAAATGAAACCATGGAATGGTCTTGGGGAACTTCACATCTGGAAACTGCCACATCCTCCTAAAATGTAGGGATACCTCCTAAAATCAAGGAACTGCACCCAACTGGCTCCCAACTACCTGTAAAGTCAAGTTTGGTCATTGAATATCTTGTATGAGTCTCTATCCACAACTGCTAGCCTATGAGACCCCCATGATAGGCTAACTCACATAACTCTGGTCAGACTAAAGAGGGGACATGACACCTAGATACCAACTACAGTGGACTTCCTCAAAGTTTACAGATCCAAGTCCTTAGCCTATCTTGGGACAATGCCAGCAAGGCACTCAGGGTTGTTGATCCTTACCCTATCTTGGGATAGATAGCCATTGCTTGGATTTATAGAAGCCCCTCTTTGGACACATCTCTGCGTTCTCTTTAGGACCTGAGTAAATAATTTTGATTGTCAATAATAATACTTATATCATTTTGATTTTTATTATAACACACACACACACACATCTCTCTCTCTCTCTCTCTATATATATATATATATTTATTTACTTTAAATATATTTATTATAAACATATGAATATATGATCGTGAGTTTATTATTATTTTTGTATATGTAAGACTATATATGGGCCCCTCACTCATAATATAATTTCATTATTATATTTAGGAATCAGAATTACTTGCTGATTGCTTGCCAGTCATGCATTTGATTTGCCAAAAGGCCAATGCTCACTATTGATATGTATTCGTTTCGTATTCTTTTCTGAATACCGAACGTAAATAATAATTTTCCTTTCCTGAAGTAGAGTTCTGAAATATATTAAATAATAAACACCCCTGATCGGTATCTATCTATTTTTACCTATCTATATTTATCTTTTATAACCTGTGATCCCATGATGGATGGAGTGTGCTCTATTCGCCATTTATATCTTGCAGACCAAATGGTTGTGTCTTTTGGATGTTGAGACACATCCCTTTTTAATCATCTCTTCCTTAAACAATTTGGCTTATTCCCCACATCACTTTATTAAACATTTGTTATTTCATTGACATTGCTAATATTTGCTCCTCATGATAATTGCTGTTGTTTTGTACTTAAATGTTGTTTCTCATCCTTAATGAAGTCGTGTGCAATTCTTTGGCGGGTAAGTATATCTGCAAGCCACTTGACAATGAATACCCGTTGCTTCTTCATAATCCATAGTATGGTTTGTGCATGTCTTGTTTGTCTACTGTGGCAAGGTGTGGCACATATTTTCGTCTCCTTTACTTCTTAACTGCTCCCTAATAACCATTGTAGATTTTGGACGCAACCCTTTCACGATTCATTTGCTTTGTTTTTGGATGACTCCCTCTGGTATATTGATTATGATATTAATCACTGCTTTTGTTTCTTGATTCGGTCAAGGCAACTCACTGTAGAATTTGTTTAACATGTTATTCTATATTGTTATTGCTGTCAATAAGTGGACTTATTTTGTTGTCATTGTATCAGCTTGTACTTTGTACAGATTGCTGTGGAATGATGCTTACACATGTCTGCGATAATCTCATTCATCCTTAATCCATAACACTAGCGATATACATTTATGCTATTCATATAAACTAGTGTTGAATGACACTAATAATAGACTCCTGCAGTTGATAAGGTGATTGCCTTTATTAAATGAGTTTAGTTTTGTCTCAATTATTAGTCTGCAATATTGTGTAGTTGATATTTCTTAATATTTCCACAGCGACTTTAATTGGCATTTGCCTATCAATTATAATATAATGTATTATTATATAAATATTAATAATAAATTGTATTATATTACATTATAAGATACTATTATTTGTTTCGTCATTTATTTGTTTTCTATTTTAGATGAGCTATTACAGTCTACCCTCCCCAAAATTTCTTGTCCTCAAGCAATTACATGTTTCCTCGTTATTGGACAGTAATACTTGGTAACTTAACAAGTTTTCTCTCATTTTGGTGGACTGCTTCTTAATTATGCCTATTCAAATTGACACGATATGTTTTTATAGTCATAAGAAAGGACTTATGCCATATGTTTTCTAATTTGTTGAAATTTTAGCCTTTCAGAATCTGATCAATTGAGGGTTTTTTTTCATTTCTTGACAGAAAAGTTGTTGAGCATGTTGTCCTTTTCCGAACAAAGGAAGGTTTCTCAGATGAGAAAGAGAAGGATATGCTAGATTTTCTTTATACTTCCCAATATTACATGAAAGGAATCATTGCCATTTCATTGGGTAATTTGTTCACAATTAAGTTTCCTTGTGATTTTTACTTTGATTTTATCTTCATAATTCAGTGCCACATTGGTTCATAGAATTTAATACGATTTTAATTGGTTATTTTGTAAATAATGAATCCTGATTTTAAGCTAGTCAGGAAGTATTTCTTTTTTTGGCAGAGTGGCTAAATTAGTGATAGGAAAGTTGGAGCATAAAAGATGAACAGTAGTGTGTTGTGTTTATAACATCGTAGGAAGAAGCTGCAAATGTAAGTGTTTGGTGCTATTTTCTTTATTTCGTAACATAGATGCTCCTTTGGTTACTTTATAAATGTAAGCAATTGGTGCTATTTACTTATCATTGTAGTGGAGATCCTGCTTAGGTTACATATCCTTTCTTATAGTTATTTTTGCAATTTCTCTCTTTAAATCTGGTACATCATTTCAGGGTCTGCAGGTAACAAACGCTTTTATTTCAAACATTCCACTCATGTTTTTTGACCATGTACTCAGCCTCCTTAAAATTTCACAAGAAATGCGGCTCAAAGTTTCAGATTGCTTTAGAGCATTTTCAAGCTCCTAGTAGTAAGTAAAGTCAACTATCTTTTCTTATCTTGCCCAGAGTATTATGGCATTATGCACGGCCATCATAGAAGTTGACTGCTGATTAAGGCACAGTGTTCATTGTAAGTTTTGGTTTTTTGATGATTGTTGACGTTCAAAGTTATTCTCGTGCAAGACCAGATGTATGCAAGTTACTGGAGTGGAGTTGAATTGAAAGATTGTACTTCATATAATCTTGGAAATGCAATGTAAAAATTCAAATTTAATCAGGCAAAATTAGCAACAAAACAATTGGACAATATCACAGGATGTATACAATATAATTCAGGTTTCTAGAGAAAATTGCATGATGCAGAAGCATGAGTAGTGCATCAATTTATTTCAAAGAAGGCCACAGAGGCAACTACACTGTATGGACAAACAGAGGTTCTAATTATCACGATGCTTTAAACCTACTAAATGAAACCAACATATTGTCAACAGAATGATAAAATATCATATAAAAGGGTTGCACAAGGCGAAATATTACTTTTGGAGGCAATTCAGTGATAAATAATAGCAAATATTCATTGGAGGGCTATATAATACATATACATAAATGGCCTAAAAGGATCACTTTGAGAAAAATGTTTATCGCATACGTTTGGCTAGAAAACAGTAATCAATTTAGCTGAAATCAATTAATTGGATATTGGTTGGCATTTTATTTTTGTTGTATATTCTAGCCGCTCACCTTACAAGAGTGTACAATCTGTACCAATTGAGTTTGCAGGTATTTGTACTATGAATGAGGCTACACTTGTATGAGAATGGTGTAGGTTTATGATAGGTTAGGATCATTTGATGTAGACCCTGCTTATCGAAGATACTACCTAATAAGCTGTGGCATCAGAGAATAGGTGTGAAAATTTAAATCGGTGAATCAGTTTGACTGGTCAAAATACCAACCACTGAAGTTATGATTGCTGTAAGGAATTTGGAGGTTGTGAGAGCCAAGGAGAAGTTGCTGCCTGCACTCTTACATAGCAGTGCCACCACTTTTAATCTTCATGCTGCCATTCTATGTCAATTGCAGGATCATGAAAGAGTCATCACTTATGGTAGACCTGTAGATGACTGCAGCAACCATTCTAGAGGATAGATATGCTTCATATTAATATATGCAAGATATTTCATCTGATCAATAATATAAATGATTTATGTATTGTCCAATCCATGCCATATGGTGATAAAACCTATTGTAGCATTACACTGAAAGGAAACTATCGTTATTAGTTTAAGTTTCATTATTGTATGATCATTCTGTCAAAACACTTGAAAAATCGTACAACTAATTAGAACAATCCAATGCTGGTATTTTGTCAAACAATTGTCAAAAACTGAAAAAACTAGTTTGGCATTTTACAGTGGTATCAAACCTGGCCATCTTGCTACCATGTTGAAGATTCGAGATGACGCATATGCAGCCTAGTGAAAGAGCTAACAGGTATTATCAAATAAATCTGTGAAGAGGGCAAATTAATTTTCCAAAAATTCTAGAAAGTTTCCTTTTGCAATTTTATATCTTAAGGAATGGGTTGAAGAATCTATAGCTGATAGGAAATAAGTAATGAAGAGAATAGCATGCAACAAATACTTAATGATCTCGCTAAAGGACAATACAATTAGCAAATTTATTGACATAAACATTGCAAAATGTGAATATGCACAGGCTTGATCAGAATTTTAATGAGGAAGCAACTAACACTATGAATAATGTATCTAACAACAGCATCCAGACAATTATTAGATCATCAAATAAACTACGTGCCCACATTTTTAACAAGAGAAGCAATTAGAAGAAAATGGAGGATAATGGAATGATGGAGAGAGTTATGTGAATTATTTGCATGAATGTCAGTCATTAAGAGATGAATTCCATGCTGTAATGTTCTAGATTGATTTTTGTCAGCTTAAATTGAGGTACAGGCCTAAGAGGGATAGGGGTATTCATAATCAGGATTTATAACAAAGTTTAGGCTGTTTGTCCTTATCTACCTTTGATGCCTCTAAAAAATGCACAAGACATTCATGGATTTATGAACTAGACACATATTTCTCATTAGTTGAAATGTTTGAGAATCGAGCACCACTAAATTGGACAGCAACACACCTTTTAAGCTGCAATCTCACATGCTTTTTCAGCCAAGTTGAAGGTGAAGGGTTGCCAAGGGCTCAAGTAAAACGTGCCTTGCTTGAAGGATAAACTGAAGCTGATGTAAGGGTGCATATTTTTGGTGACCTAATCACTCCAAAAGTCCACCAAAGGAAGTTAAAAATGGCAGAGACTCAAATTACCCCTAGTTACTGGATTTGTGCTTGGAAGGTTGGATTTGGGTCCACGTCCACTTCGGATTTGAATGCGTGCCCGGATTCATGCCGATCCATGCAGGATCCTTGTTTTACATAGTGGATTCGTATCCATTGTGTAAAACAAGGGCCCTGCCTGAATTAACACGAATCCAGCACAAATCTTGAAGGATCCAGTGCGAATCTGTGTGAATCCTCAAGGATCGACAGGTAGGCTAAGGTTTTAAGTGGGTCCAACTTATTTAATATGACTTTTAAAATATATATTTTGCTTTCTAACCCTAAAACGACCCTTATATTCAACATCCAAATATATTTCACCCAAAATTTGCTCTCTCATGTATATTTCTCTTATTTTTTGTATATATAATACATACATACATACATACATAGGGCCCTCTGTACGCATTCATGCACCATTCTGTATGCATAACTGTGTTCTTCAGAACCCTAAAATTTATGGGCCCCTCAATTATTGATACATATATATGCTGGTATACTTCCCCCATCTCTTAGAATCCTTACGAATCATAATAGGAATTATTTTTTTGCAAATCCGTAGATCCGATTTGCGTGCCCGATTCGGCAACTAAGAAATTAACTGTTCCCAGCAAGAAAGAATGACAATTTTCAAGAAACATTTCAAGTTAATAAGGCATGCTTTTATGATGGTTCAACCATCAATATATTCTTTCAAGTATCAGTGGCTAAATTGTGATGAAAGCAAATGCCTTTTTAAAGCCAAATCAGCAACTAAGTTTGTCATACTCTTACATTGGTTCTTCCACTCATTTGTTGCAGCCTGTTTTCTGTCACCCAGCATTAAGAAAATTCCCCAAGGATGGATTTGTATGAGAAAATCATAATAAGGAGGCACCTCTTTAGATTCAGTTGGCTGAAAGCAAAGAAAAAATAATAAAATCATGAAAGATAGAGCCTTAATGCTTGTATTCTATTCATATTCACCAAGATATTCTTTTCTTCTGTTCAAAGAGAAAAACAAGGCTGTATATTCACGTCTTTGCAGGTTTGAAGGTGGTTTCAAGCACTGTGTGAAGATTTTTCTAGTAGCTATAGTGTTGCAAGAGATATTGGCAGGGTTAACTTAAATTCATCATCCTTCAACCTGCTTTCTATTGCATGGTACTTTATGAGTTTACATCGAAAAAGTAATAGAGGATAGAATGGCTAGTACAGAATTAAGTAACAACCCCCAATAAAGTGTCCTTGCTTCCCAGCATTTGTCTTTCATTTCCAACAGGTTGGTTTATCAGAATCTACATAATAAACCTTTGGTAGAATCTGCGAAGAAAAAGTAAACTTTCAGCCTTCGAGTTGTTATCTCAAGAAAATTTGATTAAAGTATTTCGAGGTCCTATCTTGCAAAGTGGAACAAATACCTTTCAGATTCAAGGCATAAAAATTATTTCAAAGTTGAGGTTTTCAAATTAAAAAAATTGTCATATCATTGTGCATGGTGGTCAAAGAGTTGTCAAGTCTTAGTATAGATTCACTAGTTCAGCAGGAAAGATTGCTTTGTAATCTCACTCACTAAGGCTGTAATGACCCTTAACTATTAAGGCCACTAAAACCCTCAAACTGGACTGAGACAATTTGTCAAACACTTGGCATGTAACTGAATAGAGCTGCGAATAAGGCTAATTGTTGTGCAACGAAACCACAAAGTACAATGCCAATGAACAATAACAGTACCAATAACAATATTCAGATTATGGCAAATTTCAGCTTGCTATTAGCGACATTTATGGAATGTGGTGCAAATGCATATGATTATAGATGGAAGACCATATGTAACCCTCATAAATGCAGTCCTAATCTGATTACAACAAAGGACTGATCTGAACACACAAATTGACTGAATTAAATAGCAGATATTAATGAACTGTCTAACTATGCAATTTTGATTGTAATCTACCAAACCCTTGACAAGACAATACAATGCTATGATATCACTGTTCAGATTGGAATATATATGACTGGAATATATATATGACTGTTACAGCAGTGAATACAATGCAACTTTTACATTTTTTTTGCCATCAACTATCAACTCAATTGCAATGTAAAAGAACCTGGATTGCTGCCTTAATTTGCTGATGACGGCTGATGAAGTCGACACCCCAAATCTGCCCAAACTGCCCTCCAACTGTGACAAATCTGCAACCCTGTGTTGGCCGTACCAGGTAGCTGGGAGACTGCGATTTCAATATCTGATTTTTTTGTATTTTTACTGCTGACGAAAATGCCCTAATTGGGGTTGCCTAGGGTCATATTGTGCCCTCCCAAAAGCATAGAATAGTTCCCCAATAGGTTGAGGAGATATGAGCAAATATTTGATTCCAAACCCTGGAGTTGCAATTCTGAAAATGTGCCAATTATGTCTTCAAACCCTTGCCAAAATGATCCACCTATGCTATGATGAATTCAAGCCCTTATTCCAACCACGGACAAACCCTACAACGGATTCTCGATGAAGTACCAATGAGATGGCTGAATACCAACTCCAATTATGCAACCCTTCAATAGATATTTCACTACCTCAGTTATGCCAATCTAGGGGAGTGATTCGTTCCCAAAGATCGAATAATATTTGCAGACCCAAGAGACTACAAATTTGCTCCTCAATGGAAGAAGTAGAAGAAATCTCAAATCCAAGCCTGTCCAAAAATAGAGGCCCAGCCCTCTATTTATTCACTTTTCTAAGAAGTTGCTAGAACTTCTAGAAACATCCTTTATAAAATCTCATTATAATGCACTTTTTATAATAAAGTAATTTTATAAAATAAAAAGTGCAACTCAACTTAAAATTATAACATGTAGGCCCCAATAACACATAATAATAAAATATAACCTCTTAACACTTCTTCAAGAGCAAGATATGACCATCTGATCCGCAGAATTGACTCTCTCTCTACACCATTTGCCTATGAGAGTCTGGAATAGGAAAAATCCATGATCAATGTCATGTCGAACTAAAGAGGGGACATTACAAAGGCATCTTCTATTTTTAGTATTAATAACGTCTGACAGTGGCTATTCTGGGCATTTCATTTTTAAACAATGGAAGAGTCTATGTTTGGCCTTTAGTATTTTATTACTTATTTTAGAATTAGTTTGCTTTAAAGTAGTTTCTTTCCAACTCAAGTTGTTTCCTGCTGCTATAGTGCTAGAAACTCCATTTATTACACAACTTCAACGGAGAAAAGTTAAAGTACATACCCCATGTCAAAAGCCCTTTGGAACTAGGAATATTAATAAATTTGAACTTAAAAAGCTTACATGTACATACACACAGCCTGGGGTTTCCATTGCTGTATTTTTTTGTGAACCACATAATTACAATTTCCATTGACTTCACTTTCAATTACATAATGTAATGTTCCCCTTTTGGGACATTAGAAGTCAATAAAATAATTAAATTTTAAGTTGCCAAATTATATCAAATTTAATGATGACTTAATTTAATTATTTAATAAATTAATAAAATGACTTTAATGGAGCTCAATGAAAAGTAATGAAAAGTAATGAAGTCATGATATTGCTAACAAGATCTAATTATGTAGTTTTTGAGTCAAACTCATTGACCCATGTTTTGTGAGTAGTGATTTGCACGAACCCATCTCTCATGAAAATAAATGGAACACTTAGTACTCATTGGATCTAGGTGATTCTCACAGAGGTGAAGCACTGAGACTTCTTGGGAGGTCACCCAACCCAATACTACTCCATCTTGAGCACACTTAACTACAGAGTTCCCTCTTGGTTAAACCCACTCCATTTGCAACCCCATTTACAAAACCTTCACCAAGCGTTGTGCCTTATGAACCATTCAACAGAAAGCCCCTTAAACTCATCAATTGATAAGCAAGAGATATTTTTCATAGCAAGTCAAATTATGATATTGCTATCAGTATTTAACTGTTTAGTTTTTGAGTCAAACTTATTGACCCATGTTTCATTTGTAGTGATTCACACGAACCCATCTCTAATGAGAATAAATGGAATACTTAGCACTCATTGGATTCAGTGATGCTTATAGAGGTGAAGCATCAGGATTTCCTGGTAGGTCACCCATCCTAGTACTACTCCAGCTTGATCGTGCTTCACTACGGAGTTTACTTCATGGTTAAACCCACTCTGCTTGCAACCCCATTTGCAAAACCTTCACCAAGTGTTGTGCCTTATGAACTGTTTCATAGAAAGCCCCTTAAGCTCATCAGTTGATAAGTAGGAGATATTTTCCACAACAAGTCAAATTGTGATATTTTATCAGCATTCAACTGTATAGTTTTTGAGTCAAACTCATTGACCCATGTTTCATGAGTAGTGATTCACATGAACCTATCTCTCATGAGAATAAATGGAAGACTTAGCACTCATTTGATCTAGGTGATGCTTACAGTAGTGAAGCACTGAGACTTTCAGGAGGTCACCCATCCCAGTAGTACTCTAGCTTGAGCACGCTTAACAATGAAGTTTTCTCGATGGTTAAACCCACTCTACTTGCAACCCCATTAGCAAAACATCTCTATGAGGGGTCAAGCATGTGAATTGCCAATTTACCATGAGAAATTGGCATGAATGTATTGGGCTTCCTGGTATTGAAGTTCTTTCATTGCTAACTAGGTTATCTAGAAACTTAGTGAACCTTCCTAGATACAGAGGTTCCAAGACATAGTAATTATCACCTAAGCGAGTTTCAAGTGCAAGCTTTAATAACTATATATGAGAGTGACAAGGGTGTCATCAGTTGATTAAAAGACCAATGAATGCTACAAATGTTACAATTGGTGAAAACCCTATTCTATATGAATTTTGCTAGATATATGTAAATTTATATATAATTTGAAGAGTATTAAGTGGCAACACGTAAATAGAAACCATTGAAAGTCAAGAAATTGGTTGATATGCTTACTAACCTAGAGAGTGACTCATTGGGGTGAGGTCGGAGAGCTGGAAACCATTGATCTTCAGCACAACACATGGTGCGTGGGTTCATTCACTGGGCCATATGTGATTAAAGAACCTTTGTGACATAATGAAAAACTCCTGTGTCTGTAATGTTTCAATCCTAGCAATTGAAGCCGAAGGAAGTGTATGGATTAGAGGGAGGAACAACTAAGTTGTATGGTAGTGTACGACTATCTGAAAGGCTGTAAGGTTGAGCAAAGAGGCCGTATGGTTGGGACTGAAAGGCCATATGGATGCAATAGAGAGGTCATACGGTTGAAAGTGGGAGGTAATACAATTGGGACTAGGAAGTCTTACAGTTGACACCGAAGGCCATACGGTTGGGGCTAGGAAGACCATACGGGGTGATTGGAAGGCCGTATGGTGGTGTTTCGGAGGCTGTACAGGGTGGAGAAGATTGCATTCGGTGTTGGAAACAAGGCAAACGGTGAGGATTAAGGGCCGTACAGTGACAGAGGTGGAGTGTACGGTGGAAATGAGGGAGATAGGAGCGGTTGTGTGGTGACCTTGGCAATGAAGAGCTTGGCGAAGAGGAATGGAGGTGTGCAGGCTACACGAAGAGTGATTTAACAATAAGTACTTACCAATAATGATAAGTCCAATCATGCAATTAACATAGAATGAAAAATTAATACTCGCATATACTAGATAGTTGTTGTTCCAATCACGAAATATAATTGCAAACAAAGATGGTGCTCCCGATGTGCCAGATTCAAAGCAAAGTAATACATAGATGGAATAGGGTGAGGGTTAAATCTCACTGAAACCGTAGAAAGCCAAGTAGGGAAGATCTCTCTTCCAAAATGGCGAACAATACTGAACTCCACCAGGAATTCACAGTACAAAGAGAATAATCCAAATTGTATACCAACTACTACCTACATGCCATGCTTAAATATCCTTCTGAGAGACTTTCCAAAAGTTTACAAAGATAGCCAACGGCCAAACCTATGGAAGCAAACAAAAAAAAAGGGTCCAAGATATACTAAATCAATCGGCCCATAAACAAAGGTTTGATAAATTATTTATTTTATGATGGGAAGATTAAAGTCCTCTCGTCCCATTATTTGCTTGTCCTCAAGCAAGTGCAATGTCGTATGCTGTAGTATGTGTTCACCTTCTCAAGTCTAGTCATCCAATGACAAGTCTTTCTAGCATATCAAGAATTCCCTAAGGGTACAATTTCGCAGAGTTTTCTCACATACATCAATGATCTTGGCTGGTTCTAACACGAGCTTCCCCTCTTCATTGAGTGGCGAAATATCTATGGTTACTGTGATGTTCTATCTCACAACTTTATTCATGTAGGAAACATGAAAGATGTTATGGATGCGGCTTCCTTTTGGAAGTTCTAGTTCAAAGGCAACTTCACTGATACGGCGAACTACACGATAAGGACCATAAAATTGTGGCTTTAATTTTTTTTTCCCTTTTTGTCTTCAGTGAGGATTTTCAGTATGGCTGGAATCTGAGATAGATTAAGTCCCCCAATTTGAAACTTCTCTCGCTCCGGTGTTTGTTGGCATAGATCTTTTGTTGATTTTGTGCCCTTTGTGAGTTCTCCTTCAAGGAACTCAGGATGTCTTGCCCTTCCTGAAGCTAATCCCTCGCCCTTTTCGTGTGACTGTCACTCAGTACCATGTCGATAAATGAAAGGGGTTCATACCTTTATAGTGCTTTAAAGGGCACCATCCCAATGGACATGTGATAAGTGGTATTGTAACAGTATTCTCCCAGATGCATCCATTTGACCCATGCTCGTTGTTGTGCCGAAAGATAGTTCCGGAGGTAGCCTTCTAGCCATTTGTTCACAATCTCCGTTTGTCCGTTTGTCCATTTGTCTGAGGGTGGTAGCTAGTACTTGGCGACAATTTTGTTCCTGCCAACCGAAACAATTCTGTCCAAAAAATACCAAGAAACCAACCATCCCTGTCACTAACAATGTTTTGGGGTAACCCGTGCAGACGGAAAACTTCTTTGAAGAATAATTCAGCTACCTATGCGGCCTAGAAATCTGAGGAGACAGTGAAGAAGTGTGCATACTTCGTTAGTCTATCAACCACCACAAAGGTACAATCCTTACCCTTTACCTTCGGAAGTCCAGTGATGAAGTCCGTGGAAATACTTCCCACTTCTGTTCTGGTATAGGGAAGGGTTGCAGTAACCTGACAGCTAAAGTATGTTTGGATTTGTTTTGCTGACAAGCTGCACATTCCCGCACATACTACAATACATCTCCTTTAAGTCCATTCCATTAAAATCTCTCCTTGAGCTATCTATAGGTTTTGAGCAAACCTAGGTATCCGGCTAAGGGTGAGGCATGTATTTCCTTCAAAATTTTCTGCTTCAGTTTGGATTCAGGCACTAAGTATATCCGATCCTTATAATAAATGACGTTATCCACCACATTGTATCGGTCATGTTGCATGTCACTGTCCATTATTTTACATGCAATGTATTTTTGGAATATTCTACCAATAAGTGTGCTTTCTAGTCAGCTGAATTTTGAGACAGTAAGCAAATGATGGGTTTTCTTGACAAGGCATCTACAACCACATTTTTCTTTCCTTTCAGATGTTCAATGTCGAAATCAAAACCCTGAATCTTATCCATTTTTGTTGCCTTTTGTTCAGATCCTGTTGCTCCATAAAACATCTCAAACTATTATAATTAGTACGGACAATAAACTTGGCACCTACCAAATACTGCCGGAACTTGGTCAGTGCTTGCACGATGACTAACATTTCTTTGTCATAGATGGAATATAGACGCTCTATTTGTGTAAGCTTCCGACTCTCATAGGCTATAGGGTGTCTATCTTGCATCAATATCGCGCCAATGTCCTCTTCGGATGCATCACACTCGAAAATGAATGGTTGAGTGAAGTCAGGTAAGGTGAGAATTGAGCAAGTGCTCATTGCTTCTTTTAACTTATCAAAAGTGTGTTATGCTTTTTTATTTCGCCGAAAAGAGTCTTTCTTAGTCAAATTTGTTAATGGTGCATTGAGTTGAGAGAATCCTTTTACAAATCGTCAATAATAACTGCACAATCCAAAGAACCCTCGCAATTTAGAGAGCAATTTTGGTGGGGGCCAATCAAGGATTGTTTGAATCTTCTCCTGGTGGACCTGCACTCCATATTTATTGACAATGTGCCCTAGGCACAATAATTTTGTCATCTCGAATTCACACTTTGATAACTTGGCGAACAAAGATTGAGCCTCCATGATCCTTAGGACTTCATCCAAATGTTTCAGCTGTTCTTCCCAAGTTTTGCTATAAATGAGGATATCATCAAAAAATACCAGCAAGTACTTACACAATTGTTTGTTGAAGATGTGATTCATGCAAGACTAGAAAGTAGCTGGTGCATTTGTTAATCTGAACGACATGATCAAGAACCCATAAATGTCTGTGGTGACAACGAAAAGCCGTCTTTTCCACGACTTCTTCCCTCATGCAGATCTGATGGTATCTGGAATGGAGATCTATTTTAGAAAAATGAATTGCACCATGCAATTCATCTAACAATTCATTGATCCTGGGAATAGAGTATATGTTTTTTATTGTTTTCTTATTCAACACATGGTAGTCCACACACATGCACATCATTTCGTTTGTTTTAACCAATGCTATTGATGACTCAAAAGGGCTAGAGTTGGGACGGATCCATCCTTTCTCGAGCAGTTCTTGAATGGTCTTCTCAATCTCATCTTTGATTTTTTTTGGATGTCAGTATGGAGTGGTGATAACTGGCTTTGCTCCTGTTTCTAGTTTGATGGTATGCTCAAAACCTTGATGGGGAGGTATTCCTGACAGAATGTTGGAAAAAAACCCGCTCATACTTGTCCAAAATGGTTTGAAGTTTATTATTTAGATAGTATGTCTGTCGACCCTTGATTGGCTTTGTAGAAACAAAGCACTGTGTGGCCCACAAAATGTCATGATGTTGGAAAATAGCTTTCATTTTCTGTGCAGATACTTCCTTCGGACCTTCATTTGTCATCCCTCTCAGGACCACCTTTTTTCCATCAACCACAAAAGTGAAATCCATCCGCTTGAAACTTTTTGTGTACTCATCTAGAGATGCCATCCATTGTATGACTAAAATGACTTCCATATTTGCCAGGTCTAATACAAAGAAGTCTTTTGTTATTCTGTGGTTACCCATGGTGATGCTTAACTGGGAAACAAGGTGTGTGCATGGTAACATTGACCCTTTGGCAATCTTGACTTGGAACCCTGTGTGAGCTTCTGTGGGTAATCCCTTTAGCTTCATGAGTGATGAGTTTATGAAATTCAAGGTAGCTTCACTGTATAGTATTGAAATCACCTTTTGACCTTGGAGAGTTCCTTGTACCTTAAAAACTAAATATCTTGGGCTGCTGGCAAGGGCAATGGTTCCTCCACGTTTCACTAATGCTGTGACTCTCTCCATATGGTTGAGACCGGTGTCTTCAGGGACCTCTTGTTGGTGTTCATCTTTGGTAAAAGAATTCTCTTGCTTGTCATCCGGCATGATCTCAATGTAATATACCTTTCCTTTTCCAAGGCATCTGTGTCTGGACTCCCACAGTTCTTTGCAACTGAAACATAATTTCTTCCTTCGTAGATCCTGCCTGGTGGCTTCATCCATGGGGGGATTTCGTGGCGGAGGTTGGCTTTCTTTTGGTACTAATGGGGGCTTGGAGTGAAAGCTGCTTCGGATGGAAGGAGATAACGAAAATGCCATGCTTCGAGCCATTTTGATTGCTTCCAAAAGGGTGGCTGGATTCAACCCTTTAGCCCATCCCTTTAAAGGTTCCATCACTCTGTCTACGAAGAGTACCACCTAATGTCGTTCCATTGATCCTATTTGCCTCAACTATGCCAACTCCTTGAATTTGAGTTCCAGATCTTGGTTGTCGAACCTCTTTATTAATCTTTTAGTAAATTTCGCATACGTGTTGATCTGGTCATGTTTGAGTGTGATTCTATTATGTTGCCATCATTTGTGTGCTATTCCTTCTAAATGGAGAGCAACAAACCTAATTGCTTCTTCTTTTGGCATTAGATTGACCCAGAAGTAAGTGTCTGCCTTGATTACCCAGGCTTGTGCACTCATAGATCCTAATCCATCAAATGATGATAGGTTAACTTTTCTCAACTTCCTTTTGAGATCATCATTAGAATATCCTCTATTTCCTATTCTAGAATAACCCATTCTCAATTCCACATAATCTTTATATGAAATGTCTCCTTCCAAATTGGCATTTCTCCATTCTTCTCTCAGTTGTTCTTGTATTTCTGCAAAAGTTGGTTCCGTTTCTTTTTGTGACACTTCCATCCATGGGGGGAAGGTTGGCATGGAAGGTTGAGATCGTGCTGGATGAGGGTTTGCGTTACTCGACACCGAGTCCAAGCTGTGACCATTTTGTTCCCCAGATATCTTATTGTTTGCCAGTTTCTTGAGAGTTTCTTCCATAAGTCGTTGAGTATCATTGATTTGAGCTTGATTCCTTGAAAGATCCCTTAGTAGCGCCATTAGTTCAGCAGTATTGGGTTTTGGATTGCCCATTCTATCAACTGAATGGGATCTCTTTCTTTTTTGACTATAAACTTTCATTAACTGTCCACAGGCTGGCAAGATCAAAAGCTCTGATACCACTATAATGTTCCAATCCCAACAATTGAAGTCAAAGGAAGTGTACGGATTAGAGGGAGGAGTAACTAAGCCATATGGTAGTGTACGACTGCTTGAAAGGTCATATGGTTGAGCAAATAGGCTGTACGGTTGGGACTAAGAGACAATATAGATGCAATAGATAGGCTATACGGTTGAACCTGAAGGCCGTACGGTTGAAAGTGGGAGGCAGTACGGTTGGGACTAGGAAACCATATAGTTGACATTGAGGGCCATACAGTTGGGGTTGGGAAGACTGTGCGAGTTGATTGGAAGGCCATATGGTGGTGTCTAGGGGTTGTACGGTGTGGAGAAGATGGCATTCAGTATTGGAAACGAGGGAATGTATGGTGTGGAGAAGATGGCATTCTGTATTGGAAATGAGGCAAACGGTGAGGAGTAAGGGTCGTACAATGACAGAGGTGGAGTGTACGGTGGAAATGAGGGTGATAGGAGCGGTCGTATGGTGACCTTGGCAATGAAGAGCTTGGTGAAGAGGAATGGAGGTGTGTAGGCTACACGAAGAGTGATTTAACAATAAGTACTTGCCAATAATAGTAATGCCAATCATGCAATTAACATAAAATGGAAATTTAATACCCACATATTCCAGATAGTTGTTCCAATCACAAAATATAATAGCATACAAAGATGGTGCTCCTGATGTGTCAGATCCAAATCAAAGTAATACACAAATGGAATAGGGTGAGGGTTGACCAAAATTGGAGAAAGCCAAGTACGGAAGATCTTTCACTTCCGAAATGGTGAACAATATTGAACTCCAACAGGAATTCGTAGTACAAAGAGAATAATCCAAATCGCATACCAACTATTACCTACAGGCTGTGCTTAAATATCCTTCGGAGAGACTTTTTGAAAGTTTAGAAAGATAGCGAATGGCCACACCTACAAAAACAATCAAATAAAAATGGGTTCGAGATATATTAAATCAATCGGCCCATAAACACAAGTTTGATTAATTATTTATTTTATGATGGGAACCTTATAGTGTCTTATGGGAGCAACTTATATCATACCTGAATAATTCTTTGTATTAGCAACATCCAATAGTTCTTAGCTGAATATACAGATGCTTGGTGACTAAGTCCAAAGGAAGGTATGCTCAGGAATGACGGCATGAACTCTTGGGTGTTGCTATGGATGTTGGTATGAACTCTTGAAGAAAGAACTGTTGCCCTTGTAATTTGGGCATTGGAATGTAAGCAAATATCACTAAGATTGAGGTGGTTATTTTCTATTGAACATCAAAGTTGTTACTGTCTTTGAGTGTGCAAATATATCTTTGTTCTGCAACAAATTGATGTGGACTGTTAGCTTGAGAGTATTCAGCAATGATAGATTCTTCGGACTTCCACTAGTTTAAACTTAATTACTGAGTTCAGTCGTGGAAAGTTTGATTGCTGTAAAATTGTAATGGTTATCTATTATTGATACATTAGAATACATTGAAAGAAAATATATACAACTATAAGCACTGTATTTCTGCAAAATGGTTGACAAGATTCTTGGAAGGAAAAGAGTGAAACAGGGCAACATATTAAAGTGGTAGGACATTTTGGTGGCATTTCACGACCTATGGAAATGTGCATCAGATCTGGTGCAATTCAGTTTGGAAAATTAAGGCAATAGAAGATAAGAAAAGTGGTATTTTCTCTAAAGAGTTCAATGATACATTCAATGGTGATCAATTAAGAGATTCGTAGAAAGAAAAAGGAAGTAGAGAATTGCTTCTATGTATTTGGATTACAATTGGAGCACATGAAATTTCCTGATGGGGTTCTCTTGAAGCTGGATGAATTAGATTCATATTTGTCCAAAGTAGACTTGTCAGATTTTAAGCTCTTGAATTGAGCTTTACAACCTTTAATGCTTGCTTTGGTCTAACACAGGTTCATGGAACATCCTTATGAAGAGGTGAGACTTGCAGTTACTTTTCATCACAATTAGATTATAAGAATAACAACTCTTGTAGCACCTTATATTGTTGACATAGTGAATAGGGTTATATAGCTGATTGTGGAGAGCTTAAATGGGTTACATGATGTTAGAGCCCTTACTTTTGATAAGAGGGCTAATATTTTAGATATTTTGGCAAGAACCAAATCATTTATCATTATGTTGGATCTTGAATGTTATAAATTGATTCTCCAAATGTTACAATATTTTTTGACCAAAATTAGGGAACATCATCAAAACAAGGTGAGGGTTTGTATGCAAATGTAATGTTCCGAAGGCGATCTTTGTCTGGAGGTGTTTCTGTTCGGAGGTGATTACTGTTCGGAGGTGATTTCGGTTTGGAGGTGACCTCGGTCCAGAGGCTGCATAGAAGGGAGCCGAAGGTTGCACAGAAGGGAGTTAGAGGCCGGACGAAAAGGAGGCTAGAGGCCACACAGTAGAAAGCTGAAGGCTGCATAGAAGGAAGTTGGTGGCCGCATGTAAAGGAAGCCAGAGGCCGCACGAAAGGGTCCTAAAGGCCCACACGGAAGGGTCCCGAAGGCCGGATGAAAGGAAACCAGAGGTCGCATGGAAAGGAAGCCAGAGACCTCACGACAAGGAAGTCGGAGATCGCATGGAAGGTAGCTAGAGGGCGCATGGTAAGAGGTCAGAGGTTGCATTGTAGGAAGTCGGAGGCCACACAGAAGGAAAGAAAACACTTACACGAATAAAGAAAGTGTTGTATGGGATTTGAATATGCTATCTAGTAAGTACAATGAGTTCCAACATTATATGCTAGATAAGATAATATTAGAACACCAATTGCACAAGATATATGCCAAACAAAAATAGATGTTGAATATAGATATTTTCCAATTATATTTGCAGATAAAGATGGTGCTCTAGATGTGCTAGATTTGAAGCAAAGTAATACAAAGAATTGAAATAGGGTGAGGGTTGAATCTCGCTGAAATTGAACTAGCCAAGTAGGGAAGCTCTTCCACTTCTGAAATGATAATTAATACAAAATTCCTACAAGAATTTGCAGTGCAAAGAAATAATTCAAATCACATAATAAAATAACACAACCTCACAGACATAAATGCCCCGTCGAGGGAGAAACCAAGTACCAATAGGAGGCACGACAAACATCTACGGAAACAATTAAAAGTAAAATGGGTCTGAGATAAGTTGGATCAATCGGCCCATAAACAAAGGTTGAATAATTTATTTATTTTATGCCTAAAACATTACAGTCCTCTCGTCCTAAAGTTTGCTTGTTTTCAAGCAAATGTAACGTTGAATGCTGAAGAATGCGTTCACCTTTCCAAGTGGCATCATCGAGCAACAAGTGCTTCCATCGTACCAAGTATTCCTTCATGGTACGGTTCCACAATGCCTTTTCTTGAAAATCGATGATTTCGTCCGATTCTAACAATAGTTTCCCTTCATTGAGCGGTGGAAGATTTGTGGTTACTGTGATTTTCTGTCCCATAACTTTCTTTAGGCAGGACACATGAAAGGCACTGTGGATGCAGCTTCCTTGTGGTAGTTCAAGTTCATAGGCAACTTCATCGATGCGACGAATTGTTGTCGGTAAAAACTATATTATAGCCGACATGATTAGTTAGTGTTCGAAAGGTTGCGTTATGGTTAAGTCACCCCTTCAAGAGATATATGTACATCGTCCGAATGGAATTATAAAGCATCATTGTACTTGTGATTGTATACTCTTCTTATATGAATAAAGTACTATCTTGTTCTATGTTACATTCTAGTCTCTTAATGCAATAACTATCCATTTACCCTATATGGTAAACATTTGGCGCTATTGCCTGTTGAACTTGGTACAAAAGATGTCTTCTTAAGATTAATGCCGAATTTTCTCAGTAAAGATCGAAATAAAATAAAAGAAATGGATGAGGTCTGCACAACACGAGAAGCAATAATTCTTACACAACAAGCAAGACGAAGGTAGAAGTTTCAGCAGCTTACCGGCGGGCACCAAAGTGGTGAAGGAGTATGGACTGATGGAATGCATTCACCTAGTAGACCACGGAGTGTCGAGGACTTGCTTGAAGAAACGCGACAAAGCTTAAATTTGGTGGAAGAGACAAGGGAGGAGTTCCTAAACTTGTATACGCCAAGGGTAGAGAATCCAGATAGAAGAGAAGGAATCCACATGGCTTGAGGTGCCGAAGGAGCATGAGTGTGGGGTGAACTCTTTGTTCCTGATACACCAGAGGAATGGATACAAGTTGAGAATTGAACAACTGCGCTCGTAGAAGACCTCTTCACACCACAGAGTAACACGGGTGTTCGGAATAGCATGGTTTTGCAGAACAACGTAGGTACATAGAATAATGTGGGTGCTTAAAACAACGCGGGTGCACAACAAGTACAATAATTACAGAAGAAGTTAACAATGGCAGGGCCAAAGGAAAAACTACCAAAATTTAATGGCGATGGGATGGTTGATCTAGTTTGACATTGTAAAATGTGCAAAACGATATGTAATGTGAATGGCATAACGGACCAAGATGACTGGATCTGACAGTTTCCAGCTATCCTATAGGGTGTAGCAATCGATTGGTTTTCAGATAACGACCCGAAGAAGTTAATTACATGGGCGAACGTCAAGAAGGAATTTGTAGCATATTTTTGTCTACTTAGGGATGACAATGACATTGTAGTGGAAATTTGCAGTACAAAACAGGGAAAGAATGAAATTGTCCCTGTATACGCGAGGAGATTGAAGGAGCTAGTAGGAAAAATGGAAAGCCCACCAGCAGGCGGGTTGAAGAAAAATGGTTCGTTGAAGGGCTATGACAAACACTATGGAAAAGATAAAAATAGTACCCCCAACATCATAAATTGAGGCATATAACTGCGCAATGGACTTAGAGAGCGAACACAAAACCGACAAAAAGAAGAAAGACAGATCGTCAGATTCTAGAAAGACTCATCCTTTGAAAGCAGTGGTGAGGCATTGAGTAAAAATGTCCGCGTACTACAGAAGGATATGCTACGCATGATGAAAGAATTTAAAAACATGAAAAAGAACCCAGGCCAAAACAAGGGGAACTATGGTGTACAGATTGCAAGGAAGAGGACCACACAAAGGGCTCTTGCCCTAAGAACCAATTTTGCAATATTTGCCAGATTGCGGGACATTCTACCAAGGAATGCTCGTTCAATATGAAAACAAAGGGACACCAATAAATGCTTCTAATGCAAGAAGTGTCCACCTTGGGAGAAGGAACAAATACAAACAATGACATAGCAACCTCAGGAGGGTAGCGAAACAAGAGGCAACGACAACAATAACAAGAGCCATAGCCAGATAGAATACGATCCAACTAGACAACCAATGATACAATTTTGTGTGTGCAATCTCTGGGGCCACTTCGCCAGAGATTGTACTTTGTTGTGCAAATGGTGTGGTCCTGGATGTCACAGGGTTGGATTTTAGCTTATGCCCAAGTTAAGTCTTCCCCCTTAGAATCTCCAACCACATGTGGCATTGGCAATCCCTACTTTTGACTCCCCATATGGTCCAGCCATTTTCATTCACCTAGACTACGCCTACCCCCAAACTTCATCAAATGCCCACACACTTGATTGCCTAAACAAACACTCCTACAGAATAGAAGCACCTGCCGAAGCACTCCTTACTTTGGTTCTCTTCCATTTCTGCTCCATGCACGCATCCTCGAGCTCATAGCTCTACCCTTGTTCAACCCTTGCTTAGCCCTTATGATATCTTCACCTCGGTGTCCCCCATAAGACCACCTTACTCCAATATCGGCCATATGTGATCTCAACTCCTCGAGTCTCTTGACCACCCTTGATCACCACTGATCTCCATAACGCCACTCTTGGAACGCCCAGAACTACTACAACTCCCCTTGTTCAACTTTGCTGACTACTACAACCAAGCATTGCACCACTGCATCGAGAACCAGTATGACTCCTTTGCTGAAAACCGCATTCACACTGGCTGACTTAGACCACTGAGTTCCCCAAAACCAGCTCACTACGCATACTGCCACAACATACTCGACACTACAACACCTCGGAACATTCTAGAGTCCTCTAGTCCAATCTTGCATGTTACCTTAACACGACTCTATCTCCACGACATTCCTTCGCTTGTTGGTCTCCCCTAGCTCCCCCGAAACCTTGAAGCCCATCCTCGTTCCTCTTGGAACTATTGACTGCCTTAGCCAAACTCTGAATCCAAACATTGAGCCCCAATTGCCTCGATACTATGTCTATGTCTACATGCCCTCATTGGTGAACACTTTGTTCTCATACATTCGATGCACTCAAACCAAACCCTTCATGCATCCATGCAATCTTACCCAATCCACAGATCCCTTTGCAACACAAGACCTACTTGAGTTCCACACCCTAGCTCCATGATTTGCCCAATCCCTTGGACGCTGTACTCCATTTCCAACTTGGCTATGCCACTAAAGCTTCTTATGCCACTAAAGCTTCACTTCTGAATCACTTCACTCATTGCTTCACCCATTTCAATCATGCACCACAAGCCATTGCTTCTAGCCATCCATCATGACACCTCCTCGAGTCATGTCCAACAACTACCTCTTTAGATACTTGATACGGATCTGCCCCATGACTCGGCTCACCATGAGCAGTATCTCAGAACACTATACCCTGAGCACCATACCGGACGATACGGCCTTTGAGATCCCATCCCAATGCAAGCCCACTCAACCAAGCACCCTGGATGTACACCCGGTGTCATACCCCTTGGATATCGCTCTACATAGATATCTGGCTCCACAATACATCCCCCACACAGCTAACCATATGCCCCCAATGCTCCCACTCAGACAAACCGTTTGCCTCCTACTACAGGACTAGGTACTCCTTTTCCCCAACTTTTAGATCTTGGATAACCCATAGGGTGTCATCCACAACATTGGCTCAGCTACTCCGCTTCACTAAGTTAGGGACCCTTGTATTGTCGCCAAACCTCACCATGTCATGATAAGGTGGAGGTACTCTTCTTCGCTCCAATGACTAGACTAGAGGGAAGGACTACTCTTCTTCGTCCCTCGGGGGAGGTCGACTACCTAAGCCACCCTTGATGCACACTGGCACTTACCCTTCGTGGTTACACCTCAGCTCGGCTCCATGCCTCGCCTACGTCACAACTATGCTAGTGGGAACATCACATAGCACTGCCCCAGGATTGTATCTCAGCTTGGTTCCACACCGGGCCTACACCACAACTATGTTGGAGGGAACATCTCACAACATAGCCCCATTGGATACACCGTGGATCATGTCCATCCTATGCCACAACTATGTCTGCCCAACACACGACATAGCCCCATCTTGCTCCTTAGCTCAGCCCATACCTCACCTACACCACACCTGTGTGCAACCAACTTTGTTGCACAGGCGCATAGCCTTTGAGTTTCATCTTGTGAATCAACAACCCCTTACACTGGAGACCACGATGACTCAAAATGCCCTAAACCTGGGGTGAACTTGTTGACCATAGAAAGATGTGATGAAGAAACATTAGCAATCACTCGCGCACAAGCGAAGAAGGCAACATACCCAGATTTGGAAGAAGAAAAGAAAAGGATGTAGCAAGCAAAACAAGAAATAGAAAAAGACATGTTGGTTGATGAATGGGATCCTGAATGGGAGACTGTACAACTGGGCAACATTACTGGCAGAGTGAATGTATGAGTTCATGACACTTTAGCGCAAGACGTTCTACATGCCCACTATGCTATTGGATTATTCCTGGATGCGACAGTGCAGATGATTCATCTTGACAAGCTGGAGGTCAAACTTGGCCCGCTCGCACCAGGTGAGCCCCCATTATATAGTGGAGACACTTAGACACACTAGGCAGACAGAAAGCTATTGTCTAGCAAAGGCGACCCAAATAGGAGTTGGACGTAGGTTCAGAGCATGGGAATACTGATAGCGGCCGACAGGAGACATCATTTGACCATAGTGAGACTGATAGGGAGGAAGAGGATGAAGAGGACGACAAAGGGGTTGAAGTCATTTCCGCCACACTGTTGCTATTCACATGGCTTGCACTCTGGATGACAACACATTTGGCCCCTATGAGTGCACACAATGCACACATTCCAAGATTTGGACAGTTCAAACAGCCAGTAGTGATGACCCCTATCACAGTAGGGACTCAGCCGGTTGCAACTACCCTAACCATTCTAGAGGCCATGGCTATAGTTCAGATAGAGTCCCACCCATCGCCCCCTACAACTTTGCCAGACGAGGTGATGGAGTTACTGGCATAGGAGGAACTTGAGAGTTCGGGGACACCGCAGGTCAGATTGGAGGTAGTGGGACCCAATGTGATGGTCACTATAGATAATGCATTATTGGCTACTAGTGAGGGTGTTGCAGCACAAGACTTGAGTGAGTAGGACTTGAGCACATACTTGAGTAGGATATTTAGCATTAGACGAGTAACACTAACATCTAGCACTCTCTCACCTATGAGAGAATTATCATAGGCAATGGATCTTCAAGCCCCACCAGAGGAGAGTCATCCTACCATTGCAGTTGAGCTATCACCCGCACATTCGATGGGAAGTACTGCGGAGAGGATGTTAGAAGCAGTAGAGTCAGTGATGGCCACGAAGCACCCTACATCATCAGGCCCCTCGATAGCTATAGGAGAGGATGTCGAGATGTACTTAGCGAACATGGTGACTTGAGGTCACCAAGTAGTGATTTCAGCACAGACACGTGCTTTAGAGGCAGTGGCGCGGGAGTTGGAGCAGGTTTTGTCATTCATGCGGGTTGGTTGTCCAGCGACCTTCTTAGTATGTTTCAAGGCATGAGGATGGCCAAACATGGAGACCCTAGAGATGTGGCAGGAGTGGATTGCTAAGGAGCCTGTAGCAGAAAACAGAGTTGAGAACCTTAAGTGAGAGATAGTACAAGTGTATTGGGAGGTGTACTATGCTCTACGAAGAAGTGAGGTGGATCAGGTAGCAACAGTGAGGGCTCAGGAGGAAATAGCTACCAGATTAGCCATAGTAGAAGCCAGTTTGGCTATGCATTAGTCAGCTTGGGAGATAGAGTGGGCAACACTCATTGCTGAGAGGGAAGCAGAGAAGATAATATTCGTATCCTGGTGGATGCGAAGAGGGAGTTAGATGCAAAAGAGGTGGAGCTCCAAAACATAGCTGAGATGATGAAGAGGGCCTTAGAACTTTAGATGCAGGCCAAGTTGGATTTGAAGAGCCAGATGCAACAGGTACATGAGTTCCGAGCACAATTGAACGAGTTACGAGCACAGGGGACAGCTACTACACCCACTCCACCAGGGACGGTTCCTTCTTCTTCTTAGCTTTTGTCTTGATGTACTTAGTAGTTTAGTTGTCTCTATTTTGTCATCCGAAGACAACTTCTCTTTGGGGGGGATGATGTTGTTGGTAAAACCTATATTATAGCCGACGGGATTAGTTAGTGTCTAAAAGGTTGCATGATGATTGAGTCACCCCTTCGAGAGATATATGTACATCGTTCGAATGGAATTATGAAGCATCATTATACTCGTGATCACATACTCTACTTATATGAATAAAGTACTATCTTGTTCTGTGTTACATTCTAGTCTCTTAATGCAATAACTATCTGTTCACCTTGTACGATAAACACGAATTACACTGTAGGGACTATAAAATGCATGCTCAATTTCTCTTTTCCCTTTGCCTTCAATGATGATTGTGTGTACAATTGGGGTCTGAGATATACCAGGTCCCCCACCTCAAAATTGCTCTCAATCCAATGTCTATCAGCATAAATCTTTTGTTAATTCTGTGCCCTTTGAAAATTTTCCTTCAAGAATCTCAGAATGTCTGGTCCTTCCTATAGCTTGTCTTTTGCTCTCAGTGCGTGGCTGTCAACCAAAATCATGTCCACAAATGAAAGGGGCTCATATTCTTAGAGTGCCTTGAAGGGAGCCATCTCGATCAACATGTGATACATTGTATCATAATAGTATTCTCTGATATGCGTCCATTTAATCCATGCTCATTATTGTGCTGAAATATAGTCCCACAAGTAACCTTCCAACCATCATTTCACAATCTTTGTTTGTCCGTCGGTTTAGGGGTGGTAGTTGGTACTTGGAGATAATTCTATTCCTGCCAACCAAAATAATTCTGTCCAAAAGGTACTGAGAAGTCGACCATCCTTGTCACCAAGAATGTTTCGGAGTAACCTGTGCAAGCAGAAAACTTCTTTGAAAAATATGTTGGCCACTTGTGCGGCCTGGAAGTCTGAGGAGATGGCAAAGAAGTGTGCATACTTCGTCGACCGGTCAACTACTACGAAGATACAATCCCTTCCATTTACCTTTGGAAGTCTGGTTATAAAATCCGTAGAGATGCTCTCCCACTTCTGTTCCAAAATCGGCAAGGGTTGTAATAATCTATTGGGTAAGGTGTGTTTGTATTTGTTTTTCTGGCATATTACACATTCCTGCACGTATTGCAAGACATCATCTTTAAGTCCCTTCCATGAGAACCTTTCCCTGACTTGGCTATGTCTTGAGAAACCTAGGGTGTCTTGCCAACGGTGAGGCATGCATTTCCTTCAGGATCCTTTTCTGCAATTTAGACTCGGGCACTAAATATATTCGATCGTTGTAGTAGATGATGTCGTCAACTACCTTATATCGATCATCTTGAGTGTCGCGATCCATTAACTTACATACAAATGTGTTTTTAGAGTATTCTACCAATAAGTGTGCTTTCCGATTGGCTGAATTCTGGGATAATAAACAAATGGTGGGTTTTCTTGACAAAGCATTTGCTACCACATTATTCTTTCCTTTCACATATTCAATGTCAAAATCAAAAGCTTGACTCTTACTTAAACATATTTGTTGCCTCTCATTTAGATCCCACTGCTTCAAAAAATATCTCAAGCTATTATGATCGGTATGGACAATTAACTTGGCACCCACCAGATATTATCAAAACTTGGTCAAGGCGTGCATGATAGTCAACATCTCTTTGTTATAGATGGAATATAGATGCTCAACTGGTGTAAGTTTTAGACTCTCCTACGCTATAGGGTGCCTTTTCTTCATTAGTACAACGCCAATGCCCTCTTCGGACACATCACACTCCAATATGAATGGTTGAGTGAAGTCAGGTAAGGAAAGAACTAGGCAAGTGCTCATGGCCTCTTTTAACTTGTCAAAAGTGTGTTGTGCCTCTTTATTCCATTGGAAGGAGCCCTTCTTAGTTAGTTCTGTTAACAGAGCATTGATTTGAGAGAATCCTTTCACAAACCTTTTGTAGTAACTGCACAACCCAAGGAAGCCTTGCAACTCAATAAGTGATTTTGGTGGAGGCCAATCAAGGATAGCCTAAATCTTTTCCTGGTGGACTTGTACTCCAAATTTATTAACATGTCCTGAGTATAATATCTCTGTCATTCCAAATTCACACTTGGATTGTTTGGTGAACAAGAATTGAGCATCCATGATCCCGAGCACTTCATCCAAATGCCTCAAGTGTTCTTCCCATGTTTTATTGTAATGAAGGATATCATCAAAGAATACCAGCAAGTCCTTTTTTGAGTGGCTCCTAGATTGTCTTCTCGATTTCATCTTTAAATTTTCTAGGATGACAGTAGGTGTAGTGATAATTGGTTTGGTGTCAACTTCTAATTCCATGGTGTGCTTGAAACTACGATGGGGGGTATGTGAGGAGGAATGTTTGCAAAAACTCTATCATGCGTATTCAAGATTGCCATTAGCTCATCATACTGATATGCCCATTGCCTTTTTATTGGTTTTGTCGAAACAAAGCAATGTGCAACCCACACAATGTCATGATGCCGAAAAATGGCCTCCATCCGTTGAGGGAAAACTTCCTTTCGTCCCTCATTGGCCATTCCTCTGAGAACAACCTTCTTTCCATCAACAACAAGAGTGAAGTCCATCATTTTGAAACTCTATGTGTATTCATCCAACAACTCCTTCCATTGTATGCCAGGAATGACTTCCATATCATCCAGGTCTGCTATAAAGAAATGCCCTGTCACTGTGTGATTAGCCATGGTGATACTCAGTTGGGGAACAAGGTGCGTGTACGGTAACCTCTGGTGACCTTAACTTGCCTCCATAGGTAGACCTCTTTGTTTCACCAAAGATGAGTTTATAAAATTTAGAGTGGCTCTGCTATTGAGCATCTCAATGACCCTCTGTCCCTGGAGGGTTCTCTATACTCGGAATACCGTACATCTCGAGCTTCTGGCTAGGGCAATGGTTCTTCTGTGTTGTACCAATTCGACTATCTTCTCTGTACAATTTATGTTGACAATCTTGGAGTCCCCCTGTGGGTGACTTCCCTCTAGGGATAGAGTTTCTTGATCGTCCTCATCATTAGATACAACTTCAATGTAGTGTATTTCCCTTTCTTGAGGCATTTGTGCTGAGGTTCCCACAACTCCTTATAGGTGAAACATAATTTCTTCCTTTAGAGTTCCTGTCTGGTAGCTTCGTCCAATAAAGGCTTCTATGACGGAGGTTTGTTATCTTTGTCTCTTGGAATCAATGACAGTTTGGAGTGGGAGTAAGCACGAGAGGATGATGTTGATGACATTGCCATATTTCGCGCCTTTTTGATGGCCTCCAAGAGGGTGGTAGGATTAAAACTCTTTACCCAACCCCTTAATGTTTTGTCAATCCATTCATGAATAGTACTATCCTTCTCATTTTAGAAATGTGATAACCAGAACAAAGAGTTTCGGGAATTTCATGATGTACTGTTTGACCGATCTTTTTCCCTTAATTGTGCCAATTCTCTAAAATTAAGTTCCGAATCTTTACCATCAAACTGATCTATCAATCTTTCAATAAATTCTGCATAAATATTTACTTGGTCATGTCCTAGTGTAATGGTACCATGATGCCACCATTCATGCACCACTCCCTCCAAGTGGAGTGTTGCAAAGTTAATTGCTTCCTCTTTTGGCATGCCTGGGCAGATATGGATCCATATCCATCAAATATGGTGACATGCTCACTTTACTCAACTTTCGTCTGAGATCATTGTTAAAATATCCTTAGTTTTTGCCTCCAGAGTATCACATTCTCAATTCTACATAATGTTTGTAGGATATATCCTCTTCAAAGTTTGCATTCTTCCTCTCTTCTTTCGGTTGTGCTTGAACTTCCCCAAAGGTTGGTTGCCTTCCTCCGTTTGGTACCTCTGTCCGTGGAGGAAAAGTTGGCATGGATGGTCGAGAGCTTGCCGGATAAGGATTTGCCTTTTTTGAGACCATATTGACACTGTGACCATTTTGTTTGTTGGATATCTTATTTTTCGTTACTTTTCGAAGAGTTTGTTCCATAAGTCATTGAGTGTCATTGATCTGTGCTTGATTCTGCCAAAGATCTCTCAATAGTGTCATGACTTCAACAAGAATGGGTTCTTGATCTGCCATTCTATCAATTGAGTGGGATCTCCTTTGTTTGTGGCTATAAACTTTCATTCACTATCCAAAGGTTGTTGGGATCACTGGCTCTAATACCACTATAATGTTTTGAAGACGATCTCTGTTCGGAGGTGTTTCTGTCTGAAGGTGTTTTCTGTCCAGAGGTGATCTTGGTTTAGAGGCCGCATGGAAGGAAACCAGAGGCCACACAGAAAGGAAGCCAGAGGCCACACGGATGGAGGTCGGAGGTTGTATGGTAAGGAAGCCAGAGGCCGCATGGAAAGGAAGCAAAAGGCCTCATGGTAAGGAGCCAAAGGCTGCACAGAAGGAAAGAAAACACTTACAAGAATAAAGAAGGTGGCCTACAGGGTTTGAATCTGCTATTCGGAAAGTACTGTGAGTTCCAATGTTGTATTGCAGATAAGATAATATTAGAACACCAATTGCACAAGATATATGGTAAAAAAAATAGATGTTGAATATGGATATTCGCCAATTATATTCGTTGACATAGTTTGCAAACTCTCCGAGTACTCTCATAGTTACCGAGTACTCTCAAGTTTTTTTGTTGGGCGAGTACTCTCAGGTTTAACTCTCGCGTATTTATAGATGTTAAAAAATGTAGGTAAACATGTTGATGCATGGAAAACATTGGAGTAGATGCATTTTTCACATCATTTTAGTGCTATAAAACTATACATTTTCTCTATTGATATATCAATTACTAATTTAACACATTTTATAATAAAAAATATATATGTTTATTTAAGAGATTTTGAATTTTAGTACTTTCTAAGTTGTCGAGTTTTCTTCAAGTTTTTGTTAAGAATATGCCGAGTTTTTCCCGAGTTGAAAATTTTGGGCTTGCCGAGTACTCTCCGAGTCCGAGTCTGCAAACTATGTTCGTTGACAAAGATGGCATTCCAGATGTGCCAGATAAGTAAGAGGGTTGAATCCTATTAGAACCAAACTAGCCAAGTAGGGAAGGTCTTCCACTTTCAAAATGGTGAACAATAGAGAATTCCAAAAGGAATTTGCAATATAAAGAAATAATCCAAATCACATAACAAAAATAACTCAACCTAATCAACATAAATACCCCATTGAGGGAGAAATTAAGTGCCGACAGGAGGCACGACAAACACTTACGGAAACAATTAAAAATAAAATGGGTGTGAGATAAGCTAAATCAATCGGCCCATAAACAATGTCTTAAGAATTTATTTATTTTATGATGGGAACATTACATCAAACCATTAAGTCCTTAATCTTCGTTGAAGATGATGATATCTGTAAATGCTTCCTATTCAACTTGTTGGTCATTTATAGGAATGAAGATGCTATATCATTTATTTCTTATGAGTTCTCCAAAGGATTGGTTGAACACAACATTGAAAGATTCAACAAATAAATGACTGAAAATGAACTAATTTCTATGGGCTTAGAAGTTAAAAGGTCTGAACCACATGAGAAGGGAGTAGATTTGTTTCACATGTTAGGAGATTTGGATACCTGGTCATAATTGTGAGGTAAGGAATATCAATTAGGCAAAGTTGGAACCAACAATGCAAAAGATAAGAATCCCACAGTTTTGTTCTAAGTTCTAACAAATTAATACAAATGCTTGTGAGATGGATTCAACTGTTGTTATAGGTAAGGGATATACCAATCTCTATATTGGTGACTTGGAAGTTGTGATTGAGACACATTTTGATGAGGATGTTCCTATTCAAGGAGAGAACATATTGGAGTCTCAATATGTTTCCAATTAGGTGTATAAATCTTCATAGGGTGAGAAATTTCTTGAAAATGATGACATAGCAAGAACCTTGACTTTGTATATAGATCAATCAAACAAGGAGTTTGAGGCCTATGATGACACTCTTGAAAGCTGTGATAAGTGGTGTTGTTTCTAGCAATAGTTCCCTTATGTATGATACTGCTTTTGGAGGACCAATCAAATAATGCATTCCAAGATGATGGTGCTGTAACACGTACTTTGAAAAATCAGTTGAAGATAACCAATGATATGATAGTTTCAGTCTTAATACATTTTGATGACAATCAAAAGATCATTGAAGACCTTGGCTCAAATGTTCAAATTGAGATGAGGCAAAAGGGCATGGGAAGTGATTTTTTTGCAGACTTGCAAGTGGTCAAAGTGGCTCTAGAATCAATGAAAGCTGATTATTTTTGTTTACTTTCCTATAGGGACCATATTTTAGAGATTGCTGAAGTGTATGTTGATAAATTGAAGGAAAAGGAGGATAAGGTTAATAACCTCATCAGGGATCTTAACGATACACGAGATATTGGGGAGTATGGAGATGGCTTTTCAACAAGCATAAAAAAAGACTATTGTCAGTGATCATATCAGGAAGTAAGAGAACAAAAGGGCTGAGTTTTTAAAGGAAGTGATTAAGAAACTAGACAACTTACAACGGACTTATGACTTGGATAGCTCTCCCAAAAGATCAAGTAATAATTTTTTGGACCAGCCAGAATTTCAGTATGAGTTGAGAGTAAAGGATAATATGCAGGTTGTTGACAATTCTTTGTTCGAGGTGGATGTTGATTGGACAATTGATAATCCACTCTTTGATTTGGATGAGGAAGTTCTTTCTAACTCCATTGATGAGAATGTAAATGATTGCAGGATTTGAGATCCAGGTGCAGTTTCTAGTGATGAATTTTGGTCACAAGATTGGAGTTGTGGATTGATTTCCAGAGTTATTGCTGCTCAATCTATGATCAGCTTACACAAGGGTTTGGATTTTGATCTACAAATGGGTTGGATGGATTCAATGGTTCAGTAGTTGAGTAGTTCTTGGTTGAGAGTTGATGGTAGATATGGTTTGAGCATAGGAGATGGATTTTTAGCCACTTACCCCTGATTCCTATGTATTTTTGGAATTTCAGATTGGTTACTGTAGTGCTAGTTCCTTTGCACCATCATTGCTGGCTTTGAGCAGTTTGATTTTACACTAGCAGCTTATAATGGGTTGATATATTTTATTGTGTGCATGTGATGGGTGTTATGCACTTCCATGGGAGATCATTTGTAGTTGGTGAGTTGTTCAATGTTGATGGCACTTGAGATACTACAGTCTTCTCATATTTGATAGCTATGAACATGATAATTTGGTATTTTTGGTGCATTACTTCAATGGGATTTTGATTCCGGGCATGGTGCTATTTATATCAGAGTAGCGCAACAAATTAACAGAGCAACATTCTTGAGGTCGATATGGGATCTTGGTGTCTGGTTTCTGCATGCAGGTGCAGGTTTCTTGAGGGCAAGCAATCTTTGGGAAGAGAATATTGTAATGCCCCCTTTTTTGGTACATTAGAAGTCAATAAAATATCTAAATTTTAAGTTGTCAAATTACATCAAATTTAATGATGACTTAATCAAATTATTCAAGTAATAAAGTGACTTTAATCGAGCTTAGTGAAAATTAATGAAGTCATTTTAATAAAGATACATAGAAAATGAATTCCAAGAGGTTGGCAGAGGGAAAACGAAGAGTCACATGGATGTGCTATTAAAGAACATTAAGAGGCTCATTCTTGGTATGCTTGGTTTATGCTTGGCTTTATTATTTTCTCTTGGAGAATCTGGGAGATTCTAGCTTTTAGTTGTGAAGCTTGAGGACAGAAACCTTAAGGATTTCTTGGTGGATTGGATTGAAACCCAATTCGTTCCTTGGTGGATTCGTACCGGAGTTCACAACTGGGCAAGTTTATGACAAGGTATTTCATATCCATTTGAAAAATAAGGTTATGATGATTTATATTCATAGTTAATTCAGATCTTATTTCAATCTGATATTATATGATTTTCATATAATCAGTTGGATAAAAGGAAAGCAGTTTGCATGTAAATGTTTGTATAGATTTTGTGGAACATTTAGAAAAGTTTGGAGCAAATATCCATAGGGGGATATCTTACACGAGTTCTACATATAGATTGTGATTCAAATCTATTAGACTTAGTATTTGAGCATTCATCGATCCTTGGATTCTATGAGTATTCAATTGCTCTGCTGCGCATATATTGTCTTATAGGTCACCTACTGTTCATAGAGGGTAGCTGGTCACCAAAGCTAAGGAAAATTATGCTGCTGCTGTACTTGATACATATGCATAAACATATATAGGTTAACAGTCCACCAATCAGTTTGAAAATCAGCACACATGCATGCTTTTAGACTTTAAACTTATTGTGTATACAATATAGTCTCTTTCTTTGTATGCGGATGGTGAAAAATTGCTGGAGATTAAAACTTCCAAGAAGTTCCATCTATTAATTAATCTATTATATATTCCGTATCTAATTTGTCCATTGTGATGGGAGGCAAATGGCAAATTATAAGTACACTATCTGATCTTACTTCTTTTAAATACTAGATGAATGATAAACAATTAGAGTGGTCATCTGTTTTATAGTATTTGTTTCTGATGCTAATAGATCCTCCTCCTTGCAGGTCGTATTCTCAATAAGAATGTTGAAGGATGTACTCATGCTCTTTATATGCGTTTTCCTTCAAAAGAGGTTCTGGCGCAGTACTATAGAAATCCATTTCAATCAAGAGTTCTCAATGAGTATATCATTCCATATTGCCATGTATGATCTGACATGTAAACACTTATCCATCTCATTTTCTAGTTTATCGTTTGTTTTACTTGTGCTTTTGCAATATAATTTTGGGATTCTGGTTGATTACTAGTAGCTTCAACACAAAAAAATACATCATTCAGGGGCTTGAGTTCAGTCTTTTTAGTTGCAAGTTTAATGTACATGAGAGACATTAAGAAGATAGAATAATTTCAGTAGCACCTAAAGGGATAAGGTGGATAAGTTTTAAAATTTCATGGTTGGAATCGATTCGCTGGGATATTTTTTCATCTGCACATGTACATTTTTGTCGATGTGCTAAAACAGGGATCAATTTCTTTAGATTTTGAAGCTGAAGTACAGGATGATATCATACCTTTATTTCGCCGGGGAGAGGTTTGTTAGAAAGCATTGTCATATATTTTATTGGAACGGTAATCGAATTATCAATAGAGTTTTCACTTTCACCTTATTGATACCACTATTGCAACCTATATTACACTGTCATGGTTGTAGCCTTCATTTTTTTTAAAATGATACTTAAGGTGTTTGATGCAGGATTTTGAATATGGTGTGGAGTTATTCCTTCTGATTTCAACCGTAGAACATGCTTCTGTGTATTCTATCAGAGAATCATTAGATGCATTTGAAAATCTGATTCAGGACTTTGGATCAACAATCATTCAACACACTCAAGGTACAAACAATTTAAAAGCCAATAAGCATCTTTTTATCTTTTCATCTCTGTTTCAAGAAAAATATGATTTCAGGCTGAAAATGTAGCTTGTTTCCCATAGTATTGATCATTAGTTATCTACAGTTTATAGCTTTCTAAAAGGATTAATTCTGCCTGCATGTTTTTGTAATAAGCTAAAAAAATTCTTATTCTCTGCTACTGTATATTGTTTCTTTTCTCGTTAATTCCAATGTCAATGAGATCTGTTTTTTTTTCCAGGAAGCAATTTTAGTAACAATAACAAGGACTACACACATGGAATTATAGCACGATTTCCATCAGGTTGGTTGAATTGCAATTCATAATGCACAAGTTAAACAATTGTCCTTTCAATATTATTGTATCTGAATGTATCAGAGGACTAGTGTCTTTGCAAAGCTTGACATGCATGAAAAAATTCTCTTGCAGAAGAGGCTTTAAACATTTTTACCAGCAGCTCATTATACACTGATGTAAGATTCTTGCAATTTAGGAAACATGAGGTTTTTGATTTTTCATTTCATGCGTTATGTGAATCATTAGATATTCCAGGAACCCATGTTTTCTAAGTTTATATTTTTATTCAATTCCTATTAGTTGCTGTCCTAATACAGGAATTTTTGACTGCAGGTATGGAAACAGAAGATTTTACCTATCTCAAGAAAGACTTTGATGGTTTATGTTTTGATTGATCCTGTTGGTACCACACTCATGTAGAAGGAACATTCTGGCATCACCACGCTGACCTCTTCTTACATGGAATAGTAGTGCCTTGCTTCTGTTAGTTTCCAAGCATACAACTTTCTTCTGACAGATTAATATTAGGAATCACCTTTTTTTGGCATTAAATCTGTGGTTTTCCTTTTTCTCATTCTGTTCTTGGCATTGTTGTAATAATTGATTGTTGCATATGCCTCAGTAACAAATGTTGCCACATGATGCTAAATTTTTAATTAACATGTGTCATATCTTTTCACTTTTTATTAAGTTCAAATATGTTTTTGTTCTTCAGATTGTCGTGTATTACTACTATAAATATCTTAAATAAATCTATCTAAAGAAATGCCGATAGATATCCACTACAAAATAATTATAATATAATTTACTGCATCTAAAAATTATTTATATTTCCTTTATTTCCATTTATTTAGTTTTTTACTTACTTAAGCTTTTAACTTTAATTTCTAAAAGAATGGAATAATTTAAACAAATATTTTATTTAGTATTTATTAAATTTTTATTAAAAGCACTTTCTATTTATAATAAGATTTAAACTTTTGACACGTAGATGGTTGTCAAATTTAACATAGAAAAATAAAAGTTAACATTAACACATTCACACCATCCCACTCCGCCCATTCTGCTATTGTAGAATGCCTATCAGCATTAATTAAATTTAAATATATCAAATCTTAATTAATATATAATTATGCTTATTTATACTTTAAACATACAATACTAATTAATATATTATAATATTATATGTTTTAAAAAATTCTATTTATTATTGAAGACTCAATTAAATTTATTGAAATATAATTTCGATCATCTATATTATCATCAAATTTTTAGTTAACTGAAAGAAAAATAATTCAAATTAAAAAATAAAGATTTCATAATATATTATTTAGAGTAGTAGTGAAATTATAGTAGCGAAAGTAACCAATTTTACACGCACACGCACACGCACACGCGCCCACACACACACACACACACACAGACAAAATATAATATTTAATTAAATTACAACTGAATTAAACTATAATTCAAAATTATATAAACTGAATTAATTTTAATATTACATAAGATAATACAAAATATATCTAAATTATATAATTTTTTTTTTGATTATTTTTCTACCAACTTAAATGTTACTTCTCTTTGAGCACAAAAATTTCTCCTACTAATGTTAAGCTTAGTTAAATTTGTGATTGACAAGTCTTCTACTTTTGTAATAGGGTGGGACTCTAGTTGGGATACAACTCTTTGTTTTTTTGTTTTGTTTACTTAAACAACTTCTATTGATTTTTTTGCACTATATAAAATTATTTATTTCATAGAAGAATCCTAAGCATGAGCTTTTATATCGTAGGAGTGAAGTCAAGTTATTTCAAATTTAAAAATAAAGATTTCAGAATATATATTTTAGAGTAGTAGTAAAAGTAACTAGTTTTACACACACATGCACACACGCACACGCACACGCACACGCACACGCACACGCACATGCGCACGCACAGACACACACAGACACATAGACACAGACACCCAGACACAGAGACAGACATAGACACAAACACCCACACATAGACACATCCACACACACAGACACCCACACACAGACACACAGACACACACATAGACACAGACAGACACAGACACAGACATAGACACAGACACACAAAGATGCAGACACACACGCACACGCACACGCACACAGACACAGACACAGACACAAATACAAACACACACAGACACACACACAATATAATATTAACTATATTAAAGTAAAATTTAAATTTATATAGACTAAACATTGAATTTGAATTAATTTAATATTACATAAGATAATACAAAATATGTCTAAATTATATATATAGTTTTTGATTATTTTTCTACCAACTTAAATGTTACTTCTCTTTGAGCCTCCACCCTCCCCCCCTCCACACACACACACAATATAATATTCAATTAAATTATAACTAAATTAAACTATAATTCAAATTTATATAAACTAAATTAACATTAATATTACATAAGATAATACAAAATATATTTAAATTATATAAACATTTTTTTGATTATTTTTCTACCGACTTAAATTTTACTTCTCTTTGAGCACAAAAATTTCTTCTTCTAATGCTAACTTTAGTTAAATTTGTGATTGACAAGTCTCCTACTTTTGCAATAAGGTGGGACTCTAGCTAGGATACAACTCTTTGCTTTTTGTTTTGTTTACCTAAAAAACTTCTATTGATTTTTTTGCACTATACAAAATTATTTAATTCATAGAAGAGTCCCGTGCATGAGCTTTTGTACCATAGGAGTGAAGTCAAGTTATTTTGAAATTAAAAAATAAAAGTTTCATAATATATTTTTTAGAGCAGTAGTAAAAGTAACTAGTTTTACATGCGTGCGCACACCCACACACACACACACCCACACGTAGACACACATACACATGCACGCACACGCACGCACGCACACACCAACACACACACACACGAACACACGGATACACACGCACACGCAGACACACATGCACATGCAAGCACACGCACACACGTACACGCGCATGCATGCACACACACAAACACCCATGCACGCACACACACACATACACAGACGCATGCATGCACATGCGCGCGCGCACAAACAATATCTCTCTCTCTCTCTCTCTCTCTCACACACACACACACACACACACACACACACACACAATAAAATTTAATTTAATTATAACTAAATTAAAGTATATTTCAAATTTATATAAACTAAATATTTAATTTGAATTAATTTTAATATTACATAAGATAATACAAAATATATCTAAATTATATAATTTTTTTTTATATTCTTTTTCTACCAACTTAAATGTTACTTCTCTTTGAGCACAAAAAATTCTCCTACTAATGTTAAACTTTGTTAAATTTGTGATTGACAAGACTCTTACTTTTGCAATAAGGTGGTACTCTAGCTGGGATACAACTCTTTGTTTTCTTTTTTGTTTACCTAAACAACTTCTATTGATTTTTTTGCAGTATATGAAATTATTTATTTCATACAAGAGTCCTCCTATGCATGAGCTTTTGTACTACAGGAGTGAAATAGAGTTATTTTGAAAATGTTATATGTTGTTTTGATCTTTCAGAGATTTGTGCCTTGGTATTGTGAAAGATTATAATCATCTCTTCAAGATGTAATAAATAGTTGTTAGACAAACAAGTATTGTTAGTGTAAAACAAATATTTTATTGTCATCAACCTTTATTTTTTAATATAAAAGTAACAAAAAATAAGGGTGCTGACCCTAACAAAAACATTTGAAGAGATAATTTGGAAAAAGTTTGGTGATGTCAATTACATGAAATGGGTTTTATAGTTGTAGTTTCCAAACTCTCTTCAATAATCAATTATATTGGTAAGGACAAAATATTCATTTCTGCAAAGCTTGTTCATGATATTCTCAACAAAACACAAAAAAATTCATCATGTCTTGAAACATATAAACATCAAATCAAATAACCCTCAAGAACAATTGTATTCATTAGAAAGTGGTGAATACATATATAGAACTTGAAATTCTTTATTCATTGATACTTATTAATTTTGAAAGATTATAATTATCTCTTTAAAATCTAGTAAATAGTTAAGTAAACAAGCATCCTTAGTGTTTAAAAATAAGTATTTTATAGTGGCCAACCTTTGTTTTCTAATATAAAAGTAAAAAAATAAGGGTGCTGACCCTAACAAATACAAGACAAACACACCACTAAGAGTCCGTTGACAATAAAATGTAAGCCACAACAAACCACTTGCAACACACTGTGTAAAATTAGGAACCCACCTTAGGATGGCTAGAAATTTCACCCATAATAGAGAAAGAACTACCTTTCCACCTATGATGGACAATAGTCTAGGTATACCATTGTTTAGTACATCATTACATGAGAGAGCATGAGACAAAATTCTTTTAGAGGGTCTATCAACACCAAGAATAGACAATTGACAAAGCAAAATGTCATCCATCAAAGGTTGGAGTAGTATGTGAATAATACATAATAAAGTCTACAGGGCCAAAGGAAGATACAATAGTAGCAAGAGGTGGAGAGGGATCCACAGGCCCCAAGGAGGTCACATAAACAACAAGAGGCTCAACATCATCTTGGAAGGAGTCATTATTAGCTTTTGATGAGTCATCATAAGAAGGATCACAAGCCTGTATAGTCCATTGATCACCATTAGCATCCTTTCATCAAGTCATAGGGCCTTTACATCGTGATGGAAAACAACCCATAGCTAAGTGATCAATTGAGAAGTGTTTATGCCATCAAAAGGGGAGGACCTCATAATCCAACAACTAAATCCATCGCCTATTCCCAACCATAAGAACCACATAGAGAGAGAAGTGAAGATGCCAATATCCATTAAAATGTGAGAAAAAAATAGAATGACCCATGAAGTCGTAGCAACCTTCAAGAAGTGGATGACAGAGTTGTCAATGGTCTCAAACAGGAATCTTCCTGAAATAAAGAGGAAGATAAAGAAAACAAACCAAAACACAAGACAAGATTTGTGCCTTGGTATTGTGAAAGATTATAATCATCTTTTCAAAATGTAATAAATAGTTGTTAGACAAACAAGTATTGTTAGTGCAAAACAAATATTTTATTGTCATCAACCTTTTTTTTTTAATATAAAAGCAACAAAATAAGGGTGTTGACCCTAACAAAAACATTTGAAGAGATAATTTGGAAAAAGTTTGGTGATGTCAATTACATGAAATGGGTTTTATAGTTGTAGTTTCCAAACTCTCTTCAATAATCAATTATATTGGTTAAGGACAAAATGTTCATTTCCGCAAAGCTCATCCATGATATTCTCAACAAACCACAAAAAATATTCATCATGTCTTGAAACATATGAACATCAAATCAAATAACCCTCAAGAACAATTGTATTCATTAGAAAGTGGTGACTACATATATAGAACTTGAAATTCTTTATTCATTAATACTTATTAATTTTGAAAGATTATAATTGTCTCTTTAAAATCTAGTAAATAGTTAACTAAACAAGCATCCTTAGTGTTTAAAAATAAGTATTTTATAGTGGCCAAATATAAAAGTAACAAAATAAGGGCGCTGACCCTAACAAATACAAGACAAACACACCACTAAGAGTCTGTTGACAATAAAATGTAAGCCACAACAAACCACTTGCAACACACTGTGTAAAATTAGGAACCCACCTTAGGATGGCTAGAAATTTCACCCATAATAGAGGAAGAACTACCTTTCCACCTATGATGGACAATAGTCTAGGTATACCATTGTTTAGTACATCATTACATGAGAGAGCATGAGAAAAAATTCTTTTAAAGAGTCTATCAACACCAAGAATAGACAATTGACAAAGCAAAATGTCATCCATCAAAGGTTGGAGTAGTATGGGAATAATACATAATAAAGTCTATAGGGCCAAAGGAAGACACAATAGTAGCAAGAGGTGGAGAGGGATCCACAGGCCCCAAGGAGTTCACATAAACATCAATAGGCTTAACATCATCTTGGGAGTCATCATCATCATCTTGTGATGAGTAATCATAAGAAGGATCACAAGCTTGGATAGTCCATTGATCACCATTAGCATCCTTTCATCAAGTCGTAGGGCCTTTACATCGTGATGGATAACAATCCATAACTAAGTGATCAGTTGAGAAGTGTTTATGCCATCAAAAGGGGAGGACCTCATAGTCCAACAACTAAATCCATCGCCTATTCCCAATCATAAGAACCACATAGGGAGAGCAGTGAAGATGCCAATATCCATCAAAATGTGAGAAAAAATAGAATGACCCATGAATTCGTAGCAACCTTCAAGAAGTGGATGACAGAGTTGTCAATGGTCTCAAACAAGAATCTTCCTGAAAATAAAGAGGAAGATAAAGAAAACAAACCAAAACACAAGACACAAATTGACTGATATAGTAAGAGGGTTAAAAAGTTGTCTAGAGTTTGACCAAAAGAGAGTTAACTACCCAGACCCACAACTTGCACAACAAAAGTTCACAATCATTAGAAAAAGAAAAATAATCAATAAAAAAAACCCTTACTACAAAAGAAGAGCTGAATCATATCAGGAATAAAGGGCTTCCGAGAATCCTTCACTTTGTAATGGTAAATCAATGTTGTTGTAGTTGTATTAAAAAAACGAGATGAAAACTCTTTATATAGACTTACAAAGATGACATTTCTTAAAAAATAACCATGAACTAAAGATGGAAATAGAAACTATCTAATAAACTAAAGACTAATTAAGATGACCATTAAAGAAACATTATGATATTTTAATACCCTCCCTTAATGGTCATTATTTAGTTGTTGTCTTTTGGTCATGCATTTTGCAAAATATTCCATTGTTGCAAAGACCCTCCCTAGATCTACAAAATGTTAATGACCAAGAAGCCAAAATCTATCTAGAAAAGAACAAAGAAGGGTACCCCTTGTTGGTCTCAACCTATACTGTGAGGGTTGAATCAATACCATTTGTAAAATTGGTTACTTTCACTACTGCTCTAAATATACTAACTAACAGATGTATAATAACTAAAAGAGATATAGAGGTAGTAAAGTAAAACTAAATAAAATCATACACCAAGACATTCATCAAGCTAACATAGATGTTTTGTATGTGAAAAAAATTGATGAGAGGATGAAAACCATGGAGGGAATAATATACCCATTAGCCTCTTACTATAGATAAAATGTTGCCCTATTAGGAGCTACAACATGTTCCTTCTGAGAACTCATTCTATTAAGAACATCAGTAATCTATTAGGATTACCATTAGCCTATTAACAATACCTGTTTACAAGATTTAACACTCCTTCTGGGAGGCACCTCGGTAGAGGATTTAACAAATGCCTACTATTGAAGCATGCTCAGTTAAGAGCTTACAAAATGATTACAATTGTTAGAAAGTAATCAAAGTGTGATCTAAGATATATAACACTCTCTTTCTCAAAAGATCTTCATTGTCCACCATATGAGATGTAGTGATCTCTTTGCTTCTCAAAGTCACTAGGTGATATCCTACTATATCACCTTTGGCTCTTGCTTTTTTTCTTACCCTTATTTGTAGTGCACTCTATTGCTTCTAGTTAGATATAACTCTATGTGTCTATCTTCTTCGCGATGGCCTTTGTTTATTATTTTGGTTCAACTTCTTAGTAGTTTGGCGTTTAATATTTTTTTCTTCCTTACTCTTTCTTTTTCAGCCACCACACACTAGGATTATGTTTTGGTTCCTTTTTATCTAAGGGTGTCAAAATCCTAGACCATTGTCCCACTTAAAGTTAGTGAAATCAAAATTTGAATTCAAAATGCTGAGTGGTGCACGGGCTACCCGTGACACCTGCAATGTAGGGTCTAGACTATTGGCATAGTCCATTACTCTAGGTCCTATCTTAACTTAGTTGTCCTTTCTTGTGCTCTTTCGTTCTTGTTAGAGTAAAAGGAAAATTTGGATTTTGTCATACTTGACATTCCATGTCATATCGATGACTCCTCATGCTGACTGTCTTGGCTTCTCCTTTGTCTTATTCTTTTGTACAGACTGATGAAGATATCTACATATACATGTGGTGAAGCGTCTCTTCAATAGGTTTCCAATCAATGACAACACACTTGTGCTACTGCACTTCATTATATCAATGTGACTTATTGGGTCAAGAATCTCCCCCTTTGGCATTGATGGAAAAACTTGTGCCTCTTCTTGGCTAGGCACCCGTAGAATCTTTTCTAGTGACTAGACTTAACCATGTTCCTATTCTTTTCTTTATCTTTGTTTGTTTCTCTTCCCTTGTGATGTTTTATTTTTTTTTGTAAAGTTTTCATATGCTGAGGTCTTCTTATTGGTGTAAATCTCAATTTCAATATATCTTGATAATGCAAAATTTGAATTACAATGTGGTACTGTATATATTCTAATTTCTTGATATTGATTGTAAAATGGGATAATGTATTTGAAGGAAGAAACTAAAATATGATTGAAAAATGATATATTTAATAGTTTACGATAAGAGAGTATGATTGTCGTTGTGATTGGTCTACTCTCTATCGCAGACTATCATACATATGAGCGGAAGAGGAAGTGAACTGTCACAAAGGACAGACATGATGAACAGTCATAGCCGATAGTCATGTTGGTTGTAAACAACATGGATCATCCAATAATATTATTATCTGCCGATAACCCTATCATCTACCAATAACAATAATATTATCCGATAACAATGACATTATCATTTGCCAATGACAAATCATTATCATCTGCCGATAACAGACCCTATGTGATTACAAGGTATGGTTGGCTGTAAGAAACTACACAAGGTAATATTACTTTATTAGATTCAATATAATCTTATATATATATATATATATATATATATATATATATATATATGTATATGTATGTGTATGTGTATGTGTATGTGTATGTGTATGTGTATGTGTATGTGTATGTGTATGTATATGGATATGGATATGTATATATGTATATGTATATATGTATATATGTATATGTATATGTATATGTATATGTATATGTATTTATGTATATGTATATGTATATGTATATATATATATATATGTATATGTATATGTATATGTATATATATGTATATGTATATGTATATGTATATATATATATATATATATATATATATGTATGTATATGTATATGTATATGTATATGTATATATGTATGTATGTATGTATGTATATAATTAATGAATCAATTATGTAATATTAGTTTGAGTATAGATTTATAAACACAAAGAATATAGATACAATTTCACAAGCTCACATTCTTAACACTCCTTCTTTAGCAAGGGAAATTGAAATGAGTTTAACTTACACAATAAGGTGTAATCATCATTATGTTTTAAACTAAGAGAGAAAAAAAAACAATGGATTTTCATGGTTTCTGACAAGATCGCCCAAAGACCTATGAAGGTTATCAATGTGTCTAGCAAAATTTGGCTCGAAGAACAAGGATAACACTAACTTCAAAACTTCATGGTGTCCAAAAAAATTTGGCCCAAAGAACCATGAAAGTTATCAATGTGTCTGGCAAAGTTCGACCCTGAAGAACAAAGATAACACTAAATTCAACCACTGTTTGAAGACAGATCAACTAAAATAAAGTCGTCACTTTATAATAGGATTAGAATACATGAAAGATCATCACCTTTCGCAAGAAAATTTGTCACTTTTCACAATACAAGCTTGCAAGCAAAAAAATAATTTGTATTCATGAATATTAGATAATAAATGCATTTACAACAATGTCATACCAAGTTTTCCTCTGAAGTACACAATTTTCAACTTCACAAGAGGTTTGGTGAAAATATCAGCATTATGCTCATTTGTACTGATATAACTTAATTTAACGATATCTTTTCCAACCATGTCTCTTATGTAGTCATAGGGAGTCTCGATACGCTTTGATCGATTGTGAAAAACTAGATTTTTTGATAGCTTGATACAACTTTGATTATCACAATGAATCACTGTTGGTTTTAGAGGTTTTCCAAATAGTCCAAATAGTAGTTTTCTTAACCAAATTGCTTCATGTGCTCCCATGGAGGCAACTACATACTCAACTTCAGTAGAACTTAAGGCAACAACTAGTTGTTTTCTACTGAACCAAGATATCATTGTTGACCCAAGATTGAAGCAACAACCTGTAGTGTTTTTTTGATTAGAGGAGAAACCTACCTAATCTAAATAAGTATATCCTTCCAAATTTATCTCAACATTCTCATACTTTAATCCAAAGCCAATTGATCCCCGTAAATATCTTAAGATGTGTTTTGCAACCATTAGGTGAATCTTCTTAGGTTTACACATGAAATGACTAAGGACATTTGTAGCATAGCATATGTCAGGTCTGGTATTCACAAGATACATAAGAGGTCCAATTATCTGTCTAAAGAGAGTAGGATCTATTTCTTTAGATTTTGATGCTTCTTCTTTTAGCTTGTGTCAGTTTATTTCCATTAGAGTAGATAAGGGCTTACTATCCATCATTCCAAATATAGTTAGAATATCTTGAGTGTACTTTCCTTGATATAAGAAAATGTAGTCTTTCTTCTGATTAACTTCTAATTCCAAAAAGTAGTGTAGTAACCCTAAATCCTTTATTTCAAATTCAACTATTAGATCTTGTTTACATTTTTCAATTAATTTATCATCACCTATTATTAGCAAGTCATCAACGTATAGAACAAGTATTAACATCTCATCATTTGAGGTTTTGAAGTATATGTTTGAGTCGGCTTCATTTTTTGAGTATCCAAGTTTGGATAGATAGTTGTCTATCCTTTCATACTAGGCTCGAGGGGCTTGTTTGAGACCATTTAGCGCTTTCTTGAGTTTACATACATAACAATTTTTAATCTTTTATAGTGAACCCTTTAGGTTGTTCTATGTAGACTTCTTCATTAATGACCCCATTCAGGAATGCATTTTTTACATCCATCTGATGAATTTTCCATCCTTTTGATGTTGCAATTGCGATAATTGTTCTTATAGAAGTGTAACAAGCTACTGGAGCAAAGGATTCTTCATAGTAAATGCTAGCTTTTTGAGAAAATCCTTGAGTAACAAATCTAGCTTTGTGTTTTTAAATGCTTCCATCAGCGACGTATTTGATTTTGTATAACCATTTTGAAGATACAATTGATTTGTCTTTAGGCCTAGTTACAATATCCTAGACATTGTTTTGAATTATGGAATTGTATTCTTCCATCATGGAATCTTTCCACTCTTGTGAATTTAAAGCTTCTTCAATTTTTGATGGTTCAGTTTTGTTTATTTTAGTTATAAGAGCAGTGTAACATGATTAATTTTGAGTTCTCTTGTTTTCTATTGAGATCTCATCTGGTTCTACATTGTTTTCTTCAAGCATCTTCCTTGCCCATAATGGTCTTTTCTTCCTATTAGTTATATCTAGTTCTCTTTCTTTAGATGTGTGCTTCCTCTAATTTTCAATTTGTCTAATTTCCTCATTATCTGAGTTTGGTTCATCTTCTATGCCAGTTGAAAGTTTTAAAGCATAGTCCTCTTCAAAAATTACATCTCTACTTATTTCAACTGATCTTTGTCCAAATATATAAATTCTATAACCCTTGGAATTTTCACTATATCCTATAAATATACCTCTCTTCCCATAAGGTTTGAGTTTAGTCCTCTTTTCTTTGGGTATGTGTATATAGACTGGACATCCAAATATCCTAAGATGACTTAAATCTGGTTTGGTCCCTGAGAAGACTTCTTCAGGTGTGGTATTCTTTAAAATTGAATGTGGACATCTATTTTGAATGTATATTGTAGTCTTAGAGGCTTCTACCCAAAATGAGATATGCATATTTTGATCATGTAACATAGCTTTTGTAGCTTCAATGATGGTTATATTTTTTCTCTTTGTGACTCCATTTTGTTGAGGATTATAAGGTACTGTATACTCCCTCTTAATCCCAATAGAATTGCCAACTTTTGAAGATTTCAGATTTATATTCTCCTCCATTGTTTGATCTTAATGTTTTAATCCTTTTATTTGTATGATTTTCTACTAATGCTTTGAAAGTTTTGAATTTTGATAGAACTTCATTTGATTCTTTGACTTTCAAGAAATAGATCCAAGTCTTTCTAGAAAAATCATCAATGAAGGATAAAAAATAAAGAAAACCTCCTAGGGATGGTGTGGGAATGGATCCAAAAAGGTCTGAGTGGACTAGTTCCAAGATTGATTTTGTCTTATGTTCACTGGAGGGAAAAGGTTGTTTTATGATTTTCCCTAGAGTACACCCTTTGCAAGTTCCTATATGAGATGAGTCTAGTTTAGGAGTACAAGAAGTGTTCTTATCTAAATTAGGAAGTGAAATAAACCCAATGTGACCAAGATGTTTATGCCATAATTCATTAACATTTGATGTTTCATGAATGAGGGCTTGTATTTGAATATTGCTATCTATATAATGTTCCAAATCTAGACCCTATGATAACAACACTTTTCATATTTGAGTTATTAGGCTAGTATAGTAGTTTGTCTTTGTTGAAAGTGACATGATATCCATCAGCGGTTAGACTTGAGATAGAAATTAGGTTTCTCTTTATGCCTGGTACAAAAAAAACATCTTTAAGATTAAGTGTAGTTCCATCTTTTAATTTTATAGAACAGGTTCCAATACCTTTTACAAGATAGGTAGAGTTGTCTCCAATTGTAACTCCTTCAGTGATATAAGTTCCAAATGTATCAAACATATCTCTGAATCTAGAGATGTGATAGGATGCACCACTGTCTATGATCCAGGCTTTTTTATTTGAATTTACTTCACTTGAAAGTGTAGAATAGTATAGTTGATTTTCATTTTCCTTTGTTTCAGAAAGGGAGGCTAGAATTTTCTCTCTTTGGACAATTTCTGAAGGTGTGTCCTATCTTCTCACACTTATAACACTTAACTTGAGAATGATATTTAATTTTTAAAATCTTTTTATTGTTATCGAATTTCCTCTTTCATTTATTCGAGATAGTGTGAAGAGCTTGATTTTCTCCCTCTTAATTTGAAGTGATCCCTCTAGAGATTAACCTTGATTCTTCTACTATGTACTCATTTTTTAATTTATCAAAAGTAGGAATTGAAGGTCTTCTTACCACTTGTATGAAGGTATCCCAAGACATTGGTAGCCCTATTAAAGCTATTAATGAATGTTCTTGATCTTCTATTTTGTTTCCAATGGAAGATAATTGTTTCTTTGTTTCAAATTTTTTGTCAAAATAAGAATGAATAGAATCTCCTTTTTACATTTTAATATTCAGTAATTGAGATTTTAAGGTGATTAGTCTACTAGAGTTATTTATCTCAAATGTATTTTTTATGATCTTGAATACTTCATATGCACTTTTGATATCTAATATAGAAGGAAGGATGTGATCTTTTACTGAATCGACAATGATTTTCCTTGCTTTATTATTACGTCTTTTCCAGGTGAGTATTTTAGATTCATCTTGAGGTATTGGGATATCTTTTTCAATGTAGTTTTCTAGTTCGAGTTCTTCCAGAATCGTAATGATACGAGTTTTCCAAGAGAACAAATTTGATGCACCTTCAAATCTATCTTCCACTTTGACATTATTTGTCATTCTTTCTTCCTTCAATCAAAATTTGAGATTTTTCTACCAATTTGGTTCTGATACCATGTAAAGTTTTAATATGTTGAGGTCTTTTGATTGGTGTAAATCTCAATTTCAATATATCTTGATAATGCAAAATTTGAATTACAGTGTGGTACTGTATATATAACATTATATATATATATATATATATATATATATATATATATATATATATGGAATGATAATGATAAGATATATATATATATATATATATATATATATATGTATGTATGTATGTATATATATATATATATGTATGTATGTATGTATGTATGTATGTATATATATATATATATATATATATATATATATATGTATGTATGTATGTATGTATGTATGTATGTATGTATGTATATATACACATACATACATGTATGTATGTATATATATATACATACATACATATATGTATGTATGTATGTATATAATTAATGAATCAATTATGTAATATTAGTTTGAGTATATATTTATAAACACAAAGAATATAGATACAAGTTCACAAGCTAACATTCTTAACAGTTTTCAACTATCTCCCTCACCTTTTGTTCACCTATTTTTTTCTCCCCTTGTCTTCATCATCTCGGCTTAATCACTCTTTATTATTGTGTATCTCCATTTTATTTTATCTTCCCATTCACTTATTTTTACATCCCCCCCTTTATATCATTTTGTTTCCCTTTTCATCTTTCATCTCCCATTTTGTGATCAATGACAAAGGGAATTTGTATTATGTAGTTTCCAACATGTCTTTCAGGTCCCTCATAGTTTACCAAGTGTTATAGTTAGATTGATAATGGCTGGGAGACATTGTGCCATACCTTCAATGGTGTCTTTGATGCTTGTGGATAGAAGCACATTTTCTTCCCTAACATGAGCCTTGAATGATTCTTATGAGGGGAAATGGGAAACATTGTAGCTTAGATAGGGTGAAGTTCATCTTGTGTTGTTCTTCTATGACCCAATTGATTAGGTCAATCTTTTCTTGGACTTGGTCAGTGTATGCACTCATTGAATTGGTTGATACATCGAAAGATGTTTGAGTTCCTTGTACTCTCTCACATGTTGTGTTTAGGGTGGTTTTGAGATCGATCATAAAGTTTTGTGAATTTGATTTTATATGGAGTGTTGGAGAAATATCCTTCAACAACTCTATTGTAGCTTTTCTTGCTTCTTTAAGCTTTTGCAAATGATGTTCAATCTATTGCTTTAGCTTTTCCTTTTCCCTTCTTTTTCTAAGTGAGCTTGTTGTTTCACTGATGTTTGCATTCTCTAGGATGTTTTATAGTTGATCAATAAGATTAGTGTTAGTATTAGGTTTTACATTTCTAAGTATTCATGTGATCAACATTTCAGCTTTGATCGAGGCATATGCAAGTTCCTTTCTTAGATTGGATTTCTTTACTGCTAGGAGTTTCTTTAGCAGGTGGTTATGATGATCAAGTTCTTTACTATTCAATTCCTTCACACTGCCAACATACTTGTCTAACTCCATTTGAATTTTTTCAAGATTTTCTATGTCTTGAATATGCCTCTCATACAACTCTTCTTCATCTTCTGAGCTTGATGATGATGAAGATGAGGATGGTGATTTTCTTTGCTTGGTTCTTTTCTCATTGGCTTGTTCTGAGTCAGTGTTGTATATCATTCTCAACAGTGTCCCTTGTTGGACTACCCTTCTCTTTGTCTCCTTCCTTAGTAGTCTCTTCTACTGAGATCTCTAAGTATGGAGTCTCTATCAACTTTCTTGGTTGATTGTTACCTTCTTCCCTTCTGCCTCCATGCATAATTGTATATGATGTTTTTGTTTCATTTACTAGTTGCATTGTGTCTATTTTAGGATGATCAATTGATCCTTTTGTTGTTGGAGTGTTGTGGGATTTTATCATTTCCAGTGCCTTGAAACTTGTTGTAGCCATTTCTCATCTGGTTGTTGCATATTTTTCTTTCCTTGCTAAGGTTGGAGGTTTGAAGGTGACTGGTTCTTCATCAAGTTCCTCAACATATCCCTCACATTCTACTGATCTGCTAGTGCCAATGACTGCAATCCTCTTTACTTTCCCTTTTCCATTCGAATCAACTCCAGTTAAGGCTTCATTTTCCTTGGGGAATTTAGAGCATACATGAGCTCCATTTGATTTTCTATTTCTATCTAGTATCTTATTGCTCATTTAAACAATTCTTGTTCTCTACCAGTTATTATTAGTGCAAAATTTTCTCGAGTTAAAAATTCTAAGACATATGCTTCTACATATGTTTCCTTGTTTGCTTGTCTGTAGTTTCGCTTGGCCTTAAATAATGTATCAATGAGAACTATTTTGAGTTATGCTGCACCAACTTTCCATTTCTTAATGATGACTTCTACCAACTCCTTTGGCAATACCCTCTTTACCATACTGGTTACTTTGTAGAAGGTTCTCATGGTGACCAATACTACATTTATGACACTATTTTTGTTCATTTCACTTGTTAGTGCATATCTGTATCTTTTTGTGTTGTAATTCCCATCGCAAACAATGTCGTTGAGTATATCCTTAATGGAGAGTGTAGGAATGGGATTACCACTTTCTCTTACAGGTTTTGTTGTTCTTGATGATGATGTACCTATGGATGGGATTGCTCTTTTCTGTACTACTGTGAGTTTCTTCTTAGCTACTGCTTCAACCTTCTTCATTTTACTTCCATCTTCCTCACTTGACTTTGGTTTTCGTGAAGTAGTTTCTTTTCCTAAGTCAACATTCCTTTCTTCACTTTCCTTCCTCTTGTTGCCCAAGGCTTTGGTACCATCTTTCTTCTTCTTATTTTATTTCTTGGCCCCCTTCCCATTTTCCTCCTTATCCCTTTCTATTCTTTCTTTCGTGCTCCTTCTCATTGAGCTCATACCATGAATGGGTAGCATGTTATTTACATGCATTGAAAATATCAGTTCAATTTTCATCTTTGCCTCTTCTTCTATTATCTCATACTAAAAGCCAATGAGTTAGTGGGTTCTAGGCTTCACAGTCTGAATCATGCGTGTGTTTGTCCATGCGAAAAAGATTACACAATTTTTGTATTCTTCTACTAGGATAAAAGATATCCTCTCCCTTTTCTTCACTATGTCCTTGAAACTATCAAAATTTCTCTTGAATAGATTAACCCTATTTTCTCCTAACTTCATATATGATTTAAATACTTGTTCATAGATAGGCTCATCCTTTAGCCAACTAAAAGCCTAGTCCAAGAAATTTTTGTACAAAGTAGAAAAATATACATACCAAGAGATCTCCAAACTCGAACGGGTGTGCCTAAGGATTTCTTTAATCTTTGTTAGGCTCAATATTAATTGCTCATACAACCATCCACATAGGTCAAGAAGTGCAATTTCATAAATAATTTGATATGCTATTGGCCCTACTCAAGAATTAGAGTCTGTATGTAATTTTCCATTGTGGAAAATTTTATTTTAGGGTCAAGAATTTCATCAATGTCTAGGGCACATCCTACCTTCTTCACTCCAGACAACCTTGCAACTTCTTCAAGTGTGATTTTCCCTATGTTCAACCATGCTCTTATTCTCTTGAGTCTAGCTACCCTAAGGATAAATTTCTTGGTGATTTCATAGGGTTTATCAAGCTACATGAATTTCCCATGCACACTACTCAGTTCCAACCTTACCTAGTCCTCATGTATGAAATCAAGAATTTCTGCTACATGGTGCAATTTTGTGTTTAACAAGTGTTTCCATTCAGAACATCACCTACTAAAAATGTGGAAAATGATTCATACACCTTGTCTGCTCCTAGTTCTAAGATTTTTGCCTTCAAATATGCACTTATGTCTTCTACTACAAGCAATGAGGATAATGTGACTGTCTGATTCCTTGCATCTCCCTTTAGTGAGGTAACAATGCATTCTAGTTGTGAAAAATCTTTGTTGCTAATAAGGCTGAATTTGGGCATAGATTTTGTCATGATTCTCTTAAGATTATCTAAAACAATCATTCTCTGCTAGATAGGGTCTAGAGTACTTGCAAGTTCAAGAATTTCATTTGAGGCAAAAGTGGTGCACAATTGCTCTATTGGAATTTTCTTTGGTTTGTTTATGTCAAGAGTTTAAAAGTTCACAAATGATTAATCAAATCCTTCTTCATCTTATTTATGCCTTTTGACACAGTAATGTTAGGTTTACATTAGATCAATGGTAAAAATAATAATTATGTACTTATATTTTCACATTAAATTTGGGTGATATGTATGCTAATGATCACATTCTCAACATTCTCTCTCCTCAACACAAGTTTCTTATGGTTGTTTTGTGCTTACTTTTACCAATTTTGAATAGGGGATTGATATGTGGCATGTGCTTGATAGCATAACCCCTTCTAAGCTTGAATTAGCTTAGTTTGTCATAGAGGTTTCACTAGCAACCAATGAGTTTTCTACATATTCAGACTTGACTAGTTTGTTCTCATCTGCCTTTCTCATCCATATCTTATTGGAGTCCTTTCAGACTTCTTGCTTTTCCATTACCTTTCTCTTTCCTTTGTGGTCTAAGTCATATTCTTGGACTTTTTTTCTCAATCAAAATTATTTAACAAAATGTCCTTATATCTTGCTGCAGTAGTAATAGGTCATGCCTATATCTCTCCATGGTTCTCAACAATTCCATCAACCAATTCCAGTTTGATAAAATCTAGTAGAATGTCCTTTGTTCTCATAGTGTGAGCATGCATGCATGCATGTTGAGCATGTTCTTGCAACCCAAATTGGAAGTTCTCTGAGGTTTCTAAGTTGCCCATTATCTTGATTTGCATACCTCAACTATGTGTCCATACTTGTTACAATAGTAACATTACCCATAAAACCTTTTCTCAAGGGTATGAGACCTGTGTTCTCAGGGGGAGTGGCCATATTGATGGCATGTGTTACATTACCCATAAGGGTTGTATTGTACATTAGGTACATCCTTTTTGTGCCAACACATATTTGAAGTATGAATTACTTTACCACAACAATGACAAGTTGGTTTCTTACGTTTCTTACCTTTGGACAATGTTTTCCCTTACTTTTCTTTGGTTTGAGTTTTTCTCTTAGATGGTTCGTTGGTTTTAGTTTTTCTGACTCCTTTATAGACAAGGGAAATTGTGTACATGGTCCTCTAAGATTTGAGGTGCTCATCTATCTTCTTAGAGCTGTCACCGAACCTTCTCAACTTCTTGTTTCTTTCATTTGTGCTTTTTAGTTCCCTAGTTAGCTTCTGAACCTCCTTGTCCTTTAGTTTGGAAAGCTTTTCATCTGTTCTCTTTTCTTTCATGGATTCACTTAGTTCTTTCTTAGTACTCTCCAATGCTTGTGCTACATTATCTTTTTCCTTCTGTGCTTGCCTCAGTTTATCTGATGCTTCCTTTAGCCCTCTCTTCAACTTTGAGACTGATTTGTTCAATCTTTTATTATCTATTGTGAGATTAGAGATGATTTCTTTTGATCCATCTGAGCTTCTTTTTTCTTCCATTTTCTCTATGATCTCATGACTTTCATTTAGTTTCTTTAGTGGCTTCTTTCTTTTTACTAGTGACTCCTTTAGCAAATCCTTCATATCTTCTATGGTATCAAGAGCTTTTTCATAGAACTACTTGTACTTCACAATTTCTATTCAATCTTCCCTCAAGCTATGAGGATTTCTATAGTCATGGTCCAAGATTTGATACCAATTATTGGTCACAACTAGTACTGAGAGTGGGTGTGAATTGATACCATCTATAAAATTAGTTACTTTCACTACTGCTCTAAATATAATAACTAAGGTATGTTTACTAACTAAAAGAGATATAAAGGTGGTAAAGTAAAACCAACTAAACTCACACACCAAGACATTCATCAAGAAAACAGAAATGATTTATATGTGGAAACCCTTGATCAGAGGATGAAAATCATAGTGGGGATAATATACCCACTAGCCTTTTACTGCAGATAAAAGGTTTCCCTGTTAGGAGCTACACCATGTTCCTTCTGAAAACTCATTTTGTTAAGAATGTCACTTGTTAGGATGACCATTAGCTTGTTAAGACTACCTAGTTACATGGTTTAGCACTCCTTTTGGGAGGAACCTTGTTAGAGGATTTAATAAATGCCTACTATTGAAGCATGCTCAGTTAGGAGCTTACAAAATTATTACACTTTTTAGAAAGAAATCAAAGTGTGATCTAAGATATATAGCACTCTCTTTCCTAGAAGATCACCATTGTCTACCATATGAGATGTAGCAATCTCTTTGCTTCTCAAAGTCACCAGGTGATATCTTGCTGTATCACCTTTGGCTCTTGGTTCTTTTCTTATCCCTATTTGCAATGCACTCTATTACTTTTGGGTAGATATAACTCTGCATGTCTATCTTCTTTCTGATAAAATTTGTCTATTATTTTGGTTCACCTTCTTACTAGTTTAGCATTGTATATTTTCCTATTCGTTCTTACCTTTTTTTTTTTTCTTTCATCACACACTAGGATTGTGTTTTGGTTCCTTTTTATCCAAGGATGTCAAAATTGTAGATCATTTTCCTACTTAAAGTTGGTCAAAATTTGAATTTAAACTACTGAGTGGTTCATGAGAATCCTGTGATACCCACAATATAGGGTCTAGACTATTTATGCAATCCATCACTTTGAGTCCCATCTTAATCCAATTGTCCTTTCTTGTGCTCCACCTTTCTTTTTAGAGTAAAAGGAAAATTTGAATTTTACCATACCTGACTTGCCATATCATATCAATGACTCCTCATGCTAACTATGTTGGCTTCTCCCTTGTCTTATTCTTCTATACATAACAGTGATGTTTTCTATCAATGCATATAGTGAAGTGTCTCTTCAATTGGTTGCCAATTAATGACAACACACTTGTGCCAACAATATTTCATTATGCTAATGTAACTACTTGGGTCAACACACCCTTCTTCAAAAAGCTTTACAAAAGAAGACATGAGCCTGCCACAGAGATGGGTTTCTACTAACCCTCCTAGAATCAATAAAATATCTGACCAAAAATCATCAAAAAATATCCAACCTAAAGTTCGATAACAAAGCTGCACTTCCTTAGAGATAGAGAAAAATTCTGAGAACAACTAGCATGATTTTTAGGAAAAAATGATAAACCCTCCAGACTTTGCAGATGAGCATGATGACCTAAAATAGACTACATTAAGCCATCATTTTTTAAGGAGAAAAATAAAAAAAACTAGACATGGTTTTTGAGGTAAAAAATCATGTCAAAACCATACAACATAATCCGAGACATAGATCATAAATACAAAGCTTTACTGTGGAGGAAAAACTATAAAACCCAACATGTAAACTTTGAGGAAAAGATTATAAACTCACTAGATATTTTTTGAGGAAAAAAATTATAAATCCACAAAGGAATCCCACACAACTTTGGAAATAATAGAATTAGATTTTTTTGAGAGAAAACATTATGAAAACCCATCATATCTTTTCTAAGGAAAAAAAATGATGAAAACTCATCTAAGACTTTGTGTGGTAAAATAACATATGCAAGAACATGCAACTCAAAACAAGCACATGCAAGAAACATTCAACTCACATGCAACATTTGAAAATCAAAGACTTTTTTCTCAAACTAAGAAATCACGCGATGAAAAACCTTAACCAGACTTGTGATTTCCTATAAAAATCTTGTAAGGAAAACCATGAGTTTTATAAAATACCTCTTAAGGTTTAATTTAAAAAATTTGAAAAATAAATTTCTAGAAATAATTACAAATCTAAAGAGGCTTTAATTTTTCTTAAATAAATTTTCCAAATTTTATGAAATACCATCCATATGCTCTTATACCATGTTATGATAAATCGATGTTGTTGTAGTGGTTTTAAAGAAAAGAGATGAAAGCTTCTTATATAGATTTATAAAGACTATTTCTAAAAGAAACAATTATGAACTAAAGATGGAAATAAAAATTATCTAGTCAACTAAAGAATAACTAAGATGACCATGAAAGAAATATTACAATATTATAATAAATGTAACAATGTAGTTCCAAGAGAAGAGGCCAAAGATTTACACACCAAACCACAACATTGGTAGAAATGCACATTTTCTACCACATATTAGCCACAAACCACAATAGAAGAGGTCTTGGCATAATAAGGACAAGATTTATCCTCAAGACAATGAGCAATAGAAAATCTAGCAATATGAGAAAAGATCCACCTACTACCAATAGAAAAGGGCCTTGGTGGGGGACACCAATATCACAACAACCAAAAAACCACAAGTAGGTCTGCCAAAATAACACAAAGGGTAAATCCCCCTCACAGGTAGTAGTGGAAATCAATGTAGAAGCACCACTACATAGAGTGGCAATGAAACAATAAGATTCATCATAGTTGAGGAAGAAGCCAACAATCAAGACCCAAACAAGGGTGCAATAGCCCCCATGTGAGAGACATGCACAAGAGGAGACCCTATTTTAGTGAAGAGAGATAAAGTAGAGGCAAGAACAATAACCATTTTAAGAACGTGCCCATCTTAAAAATCCCATGAGTGGGAGAAATCATATCCCACAATATGCCAGAACAACACATAATATCCCACAAAATTCTAGTTTTTATGCTAGTTAAAATGAATCATATATGAGTCCTTGTAGACAAAGTTAAAAATAAGTGTTATTAATAGTATTAAGGGGTTGTGGTCAAGTGGTAGGACTACATTGGAGATCAAGATTCAAGTTGATTGTAGAAAGGTAATAATTACAAGTGATTCTAGCTATGCATGCTAAAGGAACAAAGGAGAAACAAATGAGGAATATAGTAGACTTAGGAGGTAAAGCATTGAAGTTTGAATCTAGTAAATTGGAGGATCAAAGGAAATCATTTTTCAAGTTTGAGAGCATTGCATCAAATGATGTTTGTGGTGAGTGGGAACAATTGCCCAATAGGAGGACATTGGAGGTGTCATGTTCAAGTTGGAGTATAATTAGGAGAACTATAAGTCCAATGCTATGTTTTTTGGGAAAACATTAGATATAGCATAATCTCGCATGATGTAAGAGATGAATCCTCCATTACCAATCTCTACCAAAAAATATGCTCATACTAAATTCTTGTCATACCAACTAATCTAAAACCAATTTATATATACCATAAATTATAAACTTTCTAAAAATTACATAGCTTGGTAATAATTAGTCTTTTATGATTGAAATGAATTTAATAATTAATTTGTGTATCTACTTCAAACTCTACAAAATTCATAGAATGCTAAAAATAACTATCAAGATCAATATTAATGTAAAAAATACATCTCTAAAAACTAAGACCATGAAATTACAATAAAAAAATTATTGATATAAAATAGTAATTTTCTTTTTGATGAATAGTCCCTTTCTACTAATAAATAAATATACTAGTTAAAAATTCACAAAAAAGGGGCTGGGGGATACAAGATCACCCTGCAAGAGTTCACATGGCCAAAGCCAAAATCAACAACTATTCATTATAAAAAATATAAGCAACTCCCTCAGGCTGCTATAGCAGTGCCAGTCGAGGGAGGTGGATCATCACAATTATTATAACCTTAGGAATCCATGGGATTGGTAGGAGGGCTAGGAACAATCCAACTATCAACAACATCATCATCAACAACTTTTGCTTTGTCTTTATCCTCTACCCATGACAGAGAAATAGCCAAATCTAGGCAGGTGAAAAACCTCTTGGAGCCAGTAGAGCTAGGAGGATCAATAGGAGGGGGAAATCACAGGAACTAGGGACTAGCTAGAGCCATGGTGGGGTAGAGAAGCTAAGTGGTGCCACCACTAGGAGAGCAATGGCGAGGAGCTTGCGAGCATGGTGTATACAAGTGGTGAGCAAAAGAATTGTGACCTTGATGACAACCCCAGGGTAGAGTGTGGTCAATTGAGGAGTTAGGAGGAACTCTAAAAATCATGCAAGGCATGTTACCCCAATGATTGAGCAATTCCTGAAGGTGGGCCACCTCTAATGCCACCTTGTTGGCTTAGACCTGAATATGCAACATGACATTATTACAAATGCATGCTTTAATTTACATAGAAATATTGATATCAAGAAAGATGTGAGTGAAAAGAAAAAGATCCCATCCTTCCACAAAGTAAAAGAAATCTCCATCTTGAAAGTATGCTAGATTTGGGTAAATTTCTTAAGAATTCTGGGGGAATCACCTAGCACAATCATGTGCCAAGAAAAGGGTTTTGGCTTGAAGGGCTTCAAAAAACCATGTATCCATTATCAATAATTTTGAGCACACCTACATAACCAAAAAATATGCAAAAATGACTCAGGATGACCACAAAAAGGACATTGAGGATCTAGAACAAAAATATGCTTGAGCCATTGCCCAAGGGGAAGCCCTTAAGAAATAATAGGCACCATGCAAAATGAGAAATCTTCAACTTAGTGATAGCACTCTAAATAGTTTCAAATCACATCCTCCAATGACAAGGAGAAGAATAAATATGCCAACATTGGTTGAGAGTATCCACCATAGGGAGATGGGGAGAAAACCAATGATATCCTAAGATGGGCTTGTAATTGGTGAAGGAAATGATAGGATATGACTTCTAGTCCTTCCACCAAGGTCACACAAATTAGATTGCCACCTTGTGAATCAAATGATCTAGAATGGAAAAGAGTAGAATATCAAAAGCCTATTAATCTGGATGAGAAAAATGAAACTGGACCTGCATATTCTCCCAAGATTTGAGACTCATAGAGATCCTAGAAAAAAATCCCTTAGGAGTCTTAATGACATGTTTGAAAAAATACAAAGCATTGGTGCCTTGAGTCTTGGCTAGAGGAACACCCTAAATGGCCAACAATGGAGACCACCAAAGGTTCTATTGATTCAAAGAAAACCCATCACAAAACCCATCACCATCTCAATGAAGCCAAGGCTTCACAACTTTCCAAGCTTTCCAAATGATCTTGATAAAAAAAGATCCCTAGATATGAACATGCTTCCTCATGATAAGAAGGATCTCAAAGACCAATCCCCTTCCATGTAGGCATCCTGACAGAAAACCTATAAGAGATACAATTCCAAACCAACACTTTCCAGGCTTCATCACTAGTGAGAGCATGGATAATTCACTTAGCACAATGAGTGAGCCCTTGATTCTATGTGGAAAGAAGGCCAAGACCTCCAGACTCTTTGGGGAGACAAAAAAAGTTCTAGGCAACCCTATGAAAACCACGATGATCAGATCTAGAAGCCCAAAGAAAGTCATAGAGCAAACATTCTAGCTTGAGGTAGGAGGGTTTGGAAGGATCCCAACAAGAAGAGTAATACACACGAGTAGCCACCAACACCTTTGAGAAAATTTGGAATCTTAGTACATCCAATAATCAAGCTTTTTCTCAATTTTCATGAGCATAACATTCCACAATTCCATCGGAGAAGCTTGAAAGGTAAAGGGGATGCCTAGAAAGTGAAATATCTCCCTCTGAGTAACCCATTTCCACTCAAATTGAGCAAGCTAGGGTGATATTGGAAGAAAATATTACTATAATAAAGCATCTTATACCATTGAATAGTCAAACCAAAAGCTCACTACAACATTTGGGGTCAAACTGCAATGACAATTTGTGACAACGGTGTAATTTGTGGTGATTTTCATGTTTTCTTTTGCAATTGTCCTTGACGCCATCATAATAAAGACATTAACATCAAAGTTGCAACACCTGGCAAGTATAAACAAACAAATAAAACATTACATAAATCATTTTCATTTGTTTTGATTGTGGAGAGTTGCATGTGAACAAGGTGGAGAGCTTTGAATGAGGGTGGAGAGTTGTGAATGTTGTTGTGCCCTTCTGATCAGTGTATTTGGTTATTGTGATGTCATGATCTCTGCATTTCATTTTTGTTCCCTTGCTCTACAATTTCATTGACATGTCATACCCTTATGATCTACGTGCCCTTACTCTGCAATTTTGTTCTAGGGCAAGAAGAGGTACATATGTAAATGTTCTTTTCTTTTCCTTCTAAACATGTATGTCTTTATATTTCCTTCTAAACATGTATCTCTTTATATATCCAAAGAGATCTTTTTTTAGGTTCTTATTACATATTATCTCACAATAGAAAAAATGATCCAGTTGCATACATATTGTAGAATCCAAATAATAAAACAATAGAACTCACACAACTCATGGTAAGTGACCTGCCTCAAGATCCTACACAAAAATAATGTAGACCATGAAAAATGGGCAAAGTTCGCAAGAAATTTTACAAAAATATATCATAGTAGATATTTTTAGAAAGAAACAAGCCATAAACCAGTTAAGTTGGTCTAGTTTCTAATTAGTTGAGTTGATTACAAATTCTTGTAGAATTGTCATCAGATTAGGTCAAATAAAAGGAATAATCAGCTGTTTCCAGCTAGCAGGATTAAATGCAATTTCTGAAGGTGATAAAATTGCATATGCAAATGCATCACTTGCATGCCAGGCATGAAGTGCATTTCCCAACTTATAACGAATGGTTGGATATGAAGGCTCCATATGCTGGCCCAAAAATGTAAGCTGATGATGTAACCATGCATGTATTGGAGTCTCCCTGTGAGGATCCCAAGTATCTAGTTCCAATTTTAATTATGGGTGGTTTCATTTTGAAATGTCATTTGAAGTTAGTGGTTTGTAAGCATGTGTACTCTCTTTGTTGAACTCTTTTTTTTTATAGTTTTTATACATGACTATATCTTAAGAGTTGTTGGCTATCATTATGCATTTAGATATGGCCTATTGGGACCCTTCCTTTTACAAAAAATTATGCAAGACATAGGTCTTCCAAGTGAATGAGATATGTATAAAACTAATGCAATCTTTAAAATTAATAGTACGATATTCTATTTCTCATTATCTTGTTATTGATTTTGGTGTGGACTAACAAAATACACAAAATGATATTACATTGTAGACAAGGTTGTATTTGATATTATGTTTAATTCATAATTATAGTTAGATACTATATTACTCCCTATTTGAATTTTGTTCCCTCTATTTTTTGCTGAATTTTTATGTACCAAGATCTTACTTTGTGCATACTTTGATTGTTATAAGTATATGATGATTAGAAAGTTTAGTATTTCATTAAATAGCATCATATACAAAAATTATTTATTTAATTGAACTCCTTTTTGAGTTCTTTATTCATATATCAGCAACCACTTTCCTTAGTGCTATCCTAAGATGCTATGGACTTTTCTATGCATCATAAAAACATGGAGAAAGAAATTGAAAATCTATTCTAGAATATATAAAAATAGAGAAATAATATAACTGGGAGAAGCTAGGATTTGGGTTACTTGAAGATGGACAAATAAATTTTCAATTGAAAATAATTTAAACAATCAGTTGTTCCCAGCTAGTAGGATCGGATACCATTTTTCAAGGTGAAAAAAATCGCATATGCAGATGCATCACTTGCATGCTAGGCATGAAGTGCATTCCCCAAATTATAACAAATGGTTGGATATAAAGGCTCCATATGCTGGTACAACAATGGAAGCCAAGGATGTAACCATGCATGTATTGGCATAGTCTCCCTATGAGGATCCCAAGTATCTATTGCTGCTATTAATTTGGGCATCACTACATGATCCAAAATACTATGAAGTACTGAATTTGGTAGTAACTTCTCCCATGTCTCTAGATAATGTAGCATAAGTTCAGGGTCTCTTGGCTCCTAGGAATTTGTAGCATCTATTCTCACTATTGGAAGAATAACTTTAGTGAAGAGTTGAGTGAAATTAGTTGAAGAAGAAAGTTCTACTTCTATGTAAATGCCATAATCACAAGGCTCATTCCCTTGTAGAAGCCTTTTCTACAATGACATTACCTCTAAACCATGCAAAGGATGTTGAAGTGGTTTCCAACCTTGAAACACTCTTCTAAGCAATGGAAAAACAAATGTAGATGCAATACATGACAAATTCCAAGTTGATCAGATGCTATTTCCAAGGTGATCATGACAAATCCTAATATCTTAATATCTTAAATGAAATAAATTAGAGGGTAAGAATCTTGTGAGAAGTATTTTTTCTTTAAAGATCCCGTGCACACAAAATTTTAAAGGAGAAACCAAATAAAGAACATACAAAAAATCCAACAAAATGTTTCAAATGAACAAATATGAGAAACCAACATTTAAGATATTAGGATATACTAGTTTAAGCAAATGTGGATGCTATCTCCAAGGTGATCATGACTGAACAAGAAAGAATGTAATTCCTACTATAGTTTGATCAAACAAATATGAAGGTTTGACACAATAATGACTCATGTTTATCACCATTCACTCACATATGGATAAACCAATAGATGGCTAAGTCGAAGGAAAAAAGAATTTGATTGAAATATGAACTAATGAGGAATAATGTGAACAACTCCCTGAATGTTCAAGAAAACAAGAAGGCCAAAATAGGAAGAAGAATGGAGGAAGTGACAAGGGGTAACAAACAAGAGGAATGAAGAGGAAGAGGATAGAGGACAGGGGGCATAGGTGTTTGATCCTCGATAGCTTTCAACTTCACATTGTGTTGTAACTTTGGCATAGGTGCTTGATCCTCGATAGATTTCATTTCAACATTCAATTTTTTAAGATTGGTCATCACCCTCACTTGTAGACCTCTCATATCAAGCACTTTCTATACTATTTCAACACCATGTTTTTACTTCTGAGCTAATAGTTCTTTAGGTTCATTTTCTTGTAAAACATTAATTTTGTCAAACTTTCTGTATTGTTTCAACACCAAATGTTTCTTTCAAAATCATATGTGTAGATATAAATATGAACTACAACATGTCCAATATTTTTGCAGATATACACATAAATTACACCAAATTTTTCTTTCAAAACTATATGTACATATATAAACATTAAGTACATGTCCAATATTTTTGTAGATGTACACATTAATTACACCAAATCTCTCTTTCAAAACCATATGTGCAGATATAAACATTAAGTACAATATGTCTAATACTTTTTTAGATATACACACTAATTACACCAAATGTTTCTTTCAAAACTATATGTGGAGATATAAACATTAAGTACAACATGTCCAATATTTTTGTAGATATTCACATTAATTACACCAAATGTTTCTTTCAAAACCATATGTGCATATATAAACATTAAGTGCATGTCTAATATTTTTGTAGATATACACATTAATTACACTAAAATTTTCTTTTAAAACCATATGTGTAGATATAAACATTAAGTACAATGAACTCAATAAGGGTAAATGAATAAGTTATTTCCATAAAGAAGGGTCATGTCAGATAATACAAGGGAGTTTGATCAAAATAAGGAGACAAATGCTAGATTGTTGTCTAACTTTCAAAGAGCAAGCAATGACAAATGCTATTGTTCTTTCAAGTGTTGTAACAACTTAAAGACAAGAATAATCAAAATGAAAAAAACTAAGAGACATTGTAGGGAGATTGATCACATTGAGAGGGGGTTTGATTATCATCCATTGGTAAGTTGTTTATTATATTGTTTTCACAATTAATATACATATGAACCATAGAATGAGAGTTTGATTATTATCATTTTTATATAGGTTGATCTCCCCAGGGTATTATATGATATGGACCAACACATCTTGGAGGAACATGGAGGTGTGATTATGGAAGGAGGAGATCATGATCCCATTAAAAATGTATTGATCCATGACACAATTGTTACTGGCGCTGGTGCTGCTGCTGATAATGACAATGATTATGATGAGGATGACATTGAGGCCATCCATGATATACCAACAAACATGACCCTTTATGAAGGATCCTAACCACCTCTTCTCTTTGCTATATTTTTCCTGGTGAATTCGAAGGTTATGAATGGTTTATCCAACATAACAATGTCACATATGCTAAGGTTTGTGATATACATCATTATAGTCTATAAAAGGTGAAATATGTACCATTAAGATTGTTTATACTAATGACTAATATTTTTTGCTATAGATTAAAAGGTGACTATTTGTTACCACCATCAAATTTTCTCCCTCACTCATATCAAGAATTATGTGCCACTATGAAACATATTCGAATGGAGTATCAATCAATATATGCTTGTCTTGAAGATCATGCAATTTATCATAAAGAACACGAAAATGCAATAGAATGCCTTGGATGCCATACAAGAAGATAACAAGATGATCAAGTGACAAAAAAGGTGCCTTGAAAGGTTCTTCATTATATCCTCATTATTCCACATCTTAAAAAATTATTTAGGTGCAATAACTTGACACAATTTATGGATTACCATGCATACAATAGAAGTTGAGCTGACATTGTTTGAATGCTTGTGGATGGTTAAACATTTATGGACATAGATGAAAAGTGGCCACACTTTAAAGAAGAACCTTAAAATCTCAGGCTTTCTCTAGCAGCTAATGGTGTCAATCCATATGGAGAGATGAGATTTGTTTACTCAATGTGGCCTATTTTTATTATCAACAATAACTTTCCTCCATGGATGTCAATAAAGAGGGAGCACATTATGTTGGAAATGATTGTTCCAAGCATTTTATTATTTAATTGTTACCTACATGTAATTATAAGTCTTGGACTGAAATAGCCACAATAATTATCTGATATTTTTCATTCAACTACGTAAGTACCAAGTGAAATAAATGAATGTATATATTGCACCTCTTATTGACAAGTTGCTGGTGATATGGAATGGTTTCATTACGTATGAAATCTCTAGACCAATTAGACAAAAAAAAATCAATTCCATGCAATTCTTGTGTGGACAATTCATGATGCCCCATGGTTGATACATTTTTGTGGTATGTTATGCTAAAATCTAGTTGTATGCGATAATACTAATTCTAAAAATGAACATATTTAATCCAATTGTATCGTTATCTTGTAGGTTTTCAAATAAAGGGAAAATTTGCATGTCCAATGTGTGGTCCAAAGATGAAATCTCATCATTCTAAAAGTTTAAGAAAGAAGGAAGAAGGTGTTTGATGAGAATAGGAACTTCCTCCACAAAAAACATAAGTATCGAAGTGCTAAAAAAAATCTTTCCAATGGGAAAGAAGGGACTACATCAAAGCCATGAAGAATGACACCTTACCTATGGTAGTTGGAATATAGTATAATTCAAGGTCATCAAGGCATCAATATTGATCACCTTCCAAGGGGACTAAAATGTTATCCTAGAGAATTTAGTAGGCTACCCTACTACAAACAACTACAATTGTGTGTTTGTTTGATACTATGCATATTGGAAAGAATGTAACAGAGACACTATGGAAAATATTGGATTGACGGTGTGACAAAGAAAAACTTGCCAAATTTTTAGTGACATTCATGATTCCAATCATGCACTGAAAAATACCATTGAATCAAATAGCAATGGAGACTAGATTAATGCAAGTGGCCTTCGTTGCTTATTAACAGAGCAACAAAGTAATGCCATTAAAGAAGTCATATGAAAAATTTGATTTTGTATAGGATTTGCTGCAAATATAAGCAATCTAACATTAAAGAAAAGTGAATTTGGCCCGGGGCTAAAAATGCATGATTGACATACCTTCATCAAGGTAAGTCACAGTCTTTTGTATTTACAATATATTTGTGAAATTGCATTCAATTTTCATTGTATTGCATTAGAAAAGAATGAAATGATCAGTTGACAATTGTTGCATTATGTTCTACCCTTATCGCTCCCAAACAACTTTGATAATAATATCAAACAAGTAATATATGATCTTGGAAAATACATGAGGTAAGTAGTGATATTTGTTCAATATATCAAACAAGTAATATATTGAAAAGTCTTGTATTTATATGTTTTTGTGTCTTGAATCCCTTGTAGGTTATTGTCATCTTAAGAAATCCATAAAGAAGATATACAAATTTTAGAAAAAAAGAATTCCTCTACTAATGTGTAAAATGCAAAAGTGTTTACCTTCAACTTTTTTCAATGCACAAGAACACCACATTATACACCAAGTTGAGGAGATTAAATTATGTGGACCTATACAACCTAGATCAATGTGGATGGTTGAGAGACACTTAAATTTTTTGAAGGGTTTGGTTTGACAAAGAGCACGTCTCAAGGGTTTTATGATTGAGGGATATATGGTATACTAGATGATGGTGTACACTACTCAATATCTTCCTAATCTTGTAGCAAAGACCCATATAGATTGCATTTGGGATCTCGAATCCATTAAAAAATTCAAAAGGGAGGACTTGGTGGGAAACAATATATTTAAGAAAGTGAAAGGTAATAAATTATGAGATGTTATTGTAGTTAGTCAAATCTTAATCTTCAAAATAAATCCATTGTAAGTCATCTATTTACTTTTGTACAACTGCTAAAGAGTGGGATGCAACACATTTGTTTATTGCAACACAGTATGGATTGAATGATGTCAACATTCTCGTCATGGATTAAAATGAGAATCCATGTTTTCATTGGTTAAACAAGCTCATTGTAATGGAGATCCCAATGTTACACAAAAGGAAATAGATTTAGCATATGGTTTAAGAGATTTCTAGGTACTTATAAGTTTGTTGATCAACTGTATGTTTTTGAACTTGTGATGGAATAATTTATACATGTTTGAAATTATTGTAGGTGAAATACCACAAGGCTATGTTTTGCAATGGTTATAAATTTCACATCAAAGATTTAGATGAAATGAAGAGAACTTGTGATTCTAGAATAAGTGTAGTCTTCCAAGTGACTAATATTTCATCTAAAAATGATTTACATCCTTGAGAATCTCAAAATTGATACTATGGAATTTTGGTTGATATACTTGATTATGACTTTAATTCCTTCAAATTATTTCTCTTTGTCGTCAAATAGTACATACTACAACTCAATCAAAATTATCATGATAGAACTATTATTAACCATGAGAATGGATTTCCAATGATTAATAAAAGGTTGTTTGATCCCGTTGGGGATGAGCCCTATGTTCTTCCAAGCCAATGTGAGCAGGTATTTTACTCTGAGGTTCCACGTAAATTGGGTTAGTCATTTTTTGTTAGACATAATCCAAGGGGAAGTCCAATAAAGTATAATGTGATGGAAGAAGAAGATACCAGGGAAGAGGAAGAAGTGGATCAAGATCAAGAGTTAGTCGATGATGCTATTGATGTAAATGATGTTGCTACTGATCATGATGATGATGCTTCTATTGGTCACGATGATGATGACAAGGATGATGATAATGATGATGATGATAATGATAATGATGATGACGATGATGACCACCACCACCAGGATAGTGGTGGTGATGATGTCGATGACAAAGATGATCTTGATGATGAGATGGATGAAGAATAATATCAATGATGAGGTTTTTCTTGATGAGCTAACATTGGAGGGTGTTTGATTATCAATGAGAAGAATGAAATGTACAGTTATATGATCAATGCCTATGCTATTCAATATTCATTTCTTGATAGATCAATGATTAATTTGATTAACTTGTCATGTACATTTTACTAGTTATAATTCACATGTGATGGTAATATTCAATCTAATTTTGAGTATATGTATCATGAATCTTTTAGCTAACAAAATATAATTGATTTACTATTTTAGAACCCTGAAGCCCTTTCACAAGCATCCCACACAGTCTCATGGATCATCATGTATAAGTTAGTACAATCCATATAGATTAATATCTCTTACCATTTGTAAAATATCTCTCTCATTGCCACCTATCTCTCTTATTTCATGGAGTACAAGTACCAACAAATACGTATTTGTCAGATTTGTCTTCCTCAAGCAAGGGAGATGTAGGAATAGAAGAAGAAAGTGAGACACTTAGTATGTCTAAATTAAGGAGATTAACTCGAGGTCAAAATATTAGAAATAAATTCAATAAGTGCATGAAATTTTTCCTTGCTAAAGGGGATCATGTTATTATGATGATGAGAGTGAAGGTGACTTTGATGTGCCTTTTAGGTACAAACATCTACAGAAATAATGGGTCACCAATGATCTTCCTCCAATAAGCATTGATTTTTGTGTTGGAGAGAGGATAAATTACATAACACCATCCTCATTACATGGTTTGGACCTATTTTCTATGGATGGCATAAAGGTCTCTTACAACAAGGTTGTTGAATTGATGGAGTATGTCAGACCTTGTTATGATTATAGTAGTTGGATGCAAATTCTTAGATATAAAAAATGTATGTGTAGGTATGCACTCGTGAAAAATTATATACAACAAAAAGTTAGTGAAAAAAGTAAAACAATAGCTATATACATTGATGGAAGGCCAAAAGCATCAGGGACTATTTCAGGTTTATAAATAGTACATGACCTACATCAACTAAGAAGCGACCCAATTGCATATTTGAGGTGTGCAAGGGAAATCACATATTTTTATGTGTGATAAAATCAATATGTGGAGGTTGAGAGCTTCTTATTGATTACAATTTGAATTACATAGATACAAACAAAGCGACTATCATGGGTGAGGTGGTATGTACTATGCACATTTAAAATAAACTCCAATCAATGAATCCAACACACCATTAAATTTGTATTTTTTTTTAATACTAAATTAGAATAATAACACATGTATTTTAACATGTCTCAATGTTTTTTTTGAAATGTAGGGCTACAATATGGATCAACAACTACACAATATGCACAATGATGATGGTTTTTCTTCCCGATAGGTAAAACTCATTATTGTCGTACAAATTAGATACAAGAAATATGTTAATATATATTTTTTATTATGTTTTATTCTTCACTACTATTTTGGATTCATTTTAAATATAGAGCTAATAATATTTCTCTTGCAAATGAGTGCTGATCAGGAAAAGGGAAAGGAAAAAGTAGTCCATGAGGATGAGGAGTCACACAATGACCTTGCTAAATTTATTATTGATTTTCAATAAATTCAGCCGATGATCTTGTATTTGCATTAAATTTTTTATTAATGATATAGGAAAAAAGTTATCAGAATTGGCATTAACTCAAGCTTAGACTCCTGCATTATAAAATTAGACTGATAGGTTGTTGAACCTAGTTCACACATATACAATAAGTATTAATGTAGTTTTTAATTATAAAAAAAGTTCAATAATGGTTTTTATAGTATACTCTTTTATTTATGCCATTAAATTAAATGTATGTGTTATTTTTTTAGAGGATGTTGAGGATGTTGAAGTAAGATCCCCTAGAGGATGATACCTTAGATGTTTCAAGTACATCACATGTTGTTCTATCCTATACTTGTGTTTTACTCAAATAATATTTTTTTAATAGATCTAACAATCTTGTCTTATTGTGCTCTAAAAATATAATTTTTTAGCTCCTACCATTGATCCTTTGTTCATTGTGCCACTTGCTACAAGGAAAAAAACTAAAGAGGCACTACCGACTACAAATTCAGCAACACGTAGCTCAATGAAAGATGTAGTGGCATCTCCTATTGGTAAGTAGATTCCTCTTTGACTCTCTCATTTTTCATGTGTTTATTTCACTTGAACTATTATTTCTTGGGGGTATTTTGTAATATTGGATTCATTTTATGTAGGAGGCAATGATGACCTTCCTAGGTGTTCCCATGTTAGATGTATGGGAACAATAAATAATTGTGATCAATTGCTTGTTAGCAATGAAGATGGTCATCCCCTGAAAGTACCCCAACTTCCAGGCACTTTAAAGATTGTTCCTTTCTTTTACTATAGAATCTTATACTCATAATTAAATGTACTAACCACTGTGCAGTCCCTTGCAATAACTACTAATCACATTATTATTTTGCATGGAATACTATATTTTATGAAAAATTTAATGACGAATGTTTGCATATATTTGGGCTGATCATACACATAGAGTATCATATTTTTATTTAATTTCTAGATCATGTTTCCTTAATTTGATCAAAATTTTCAAGTAAATTAAAAGGTAGCTTTAATTAATTTATGAATCTAAATTTTTTTTTCTTTTCTTAAAAGGTGGAATTTGCAAACAAAAGAGTTTAAGGACCAACTCATTGATGCAATGACAACACTTTTTGGACCCAACGTCTTTCAAAGACTTATGGTCCTTGAGAAAGAGGACCAAGCTTTGAAGTATATTAGGTACAACTACAAGACCTAATTGAAAAAAAAAAACCATTGTTATGAGCGACCCCACTATATTCCCACTATTGAGTGGGACAATCTTAAAAAGGATGCCATTGTGAAAAGACCATTAGATGATGGAGAAATGGTACCACCCGAGGAAAGAAGGTATGTCATAATATTAAGAATGAAATTATGTAATAATTACTCTTAATACTTATGTGATCTTATATATTTTAAATTTCACATAGGTTACTTGACACATCCAAGGCAACCAAAGAAAGAAAACAGAAGCATGAGCAACACAAGCTTGGATCAAGTGGATATTCAAAACTTACTGCATGAGTTGTAAGTATAAGGAAATGAAAAATTATATGAAAGTATTTATAAATTGTAAACAATTTGGTCTTCATGAATTTGATTACAAAAAAATCATGATACTAAGTAAACATGTAGGCCATGGAGTTTAAAAAAACAATCTCTGAAGAGGACAAGGAATTAGATACACAAAAGGCTATACAGCTGTGGCTGAATAACTCTGAGCAATGAGTGTGTAAGGTTATTCTACTAGATCTGTCAATGAGGTAAATAAGCCAATTGATTTTTATTTGAAATTGAATACTTTAGCAATTACTGTATTTGATATTAAGTTCCAAAAATATAAGTTGTTATATTTATTTTAAGTAAGGAAACAATGATTATATATTTGTTTAAAACTTTAAAGTGAATATATTTATATGTATTAAAATGAATTATTAATTTTAATCAATATTTATGTTGTATTTATATGTATATATTGTTTATAAATGAACTAATTATTTACATTAGATTGCAACCTGCCAATCTTGATACATCAACCAAACACTATGGAGGTGACGATTCAAATGTGGATCCTAGTACTCAAGGTATATATTTTCTATTTGGTTTTTGATTTCTAAATTTTTAATACAAGTAAAAATTTTAAATTAAACTTGGTGTAGTAATACAGATTTAATTATATTATGTGTTGGGATTAAGAAAAAATCTTGTATTACAGTTGCAATGGATGCAAAGCTAGGTTCCTGATGAACGTGTTGAGGTTTAAGTCGACGAACAAGATGATGTGGTTGGACAAGGTAAAGAGTGATACAATATTATTTAAAATTTTACAGTCTTAATTTTTTTAAAAAATATAACCCTTTTATTTTTTATTGTAGAGGAATTTCCTTTGCAAAGGACAATGAGTGCACATCCATGGGTGAGAAGAAATATCGAAGACGACATGGATATGTATCTGCAATACTATAGGGAAGGACAAAAAAAAGAAAAGAAATGATTCATGTGATAACTTATTTGATAATGACTGATGTTTATGTATAGATATTTTATTTATGGTCTATTGAATGTTCTTGTGAATGTTCTAATGAACCTTATGTTTCAATGTTAATGTGAATGTTCTAATGAAACTAATATGATAATGAATGTTATCATGTGATAATTCATGAATGTTATATTCTATTAATAGAATGAATGAATTTTAGATGTTAACAAGGAATTGAGATGTTGGGGGGTGGGGGTGGGGTGACCAAATGAGCTTCCACATTTACGTGGTTGGCCTTGATTAGTAGAGAATATTAAACTATTCTTGAAACCAAGTGAATCTCAACATTAACCTATGAATGCATGACAACTAATTGTGTGAATCTCTTGGTTTCAAGCAATGCAAAAGGATGCCATATTCAAACTCACTTATTTATGAAATTTAGTTGCAGTGTATGAAGTATTCGAAAGAATGGTTTTCTAAGGGACTGCCTCAAATTATTTCTCTCTAAGATATTCTATTGTTTCTATTTATCTACAATCATGTTTGATTGCACTTGATAACTTTTTGTTGGAAATTGGGAGACATGAAGAAGAATTTGAATAATGGAAACAAATGATATTAGATCATTCTAAAGTATACATTGATTCATGAACTATCCTCATTATTTCTTTTGAGTGTGTTGATATGTTGAATAATATAACAGGGAGGAAGTAGAGGATCCTAAAGTCTGGTCAAAGATTTGTCTTCAAAATATGGTCAAATTAGAAAAGGAGGCCACCACAATATGCTATGTACTTGAACCTATGTTTCATTTTTTGATAGTGGGAAACACTAGTCCCTTAAGAATGGACTCACACTATGTGTTCTATATGACATGCAACACTTAATGGAGAAAGAAGGTAACATTTATATTTCAATTACTATTTCCAAATGCCAAGTTCACCTTTGTATTTTAATATTTTATGATATTTCATGCTTTTCTACTAGTCAATTTATAGGCCATTCTACTCATTTGCTATTGTCAATGCTCATTTAACATCTTGATCACAAGAATGTGGTGCAAAAACCTCAAATGAATATTAATATCATTGAAATTTCTATAGATTAATATGAGAAAGAGGAACCTCCAAGAAAGTGACAAGCAAGGAAGAAACACATCCCCCATTGAAATACCAATATGAAGAGTGGACACAACATCATAAGGACCAAGGAAAGGAGCTCTGGTGACACCATCAACAACAACAAGAGGAACTCGAACTGCAATAGAAGCAACTAGAACCATCACAATGGGTTCTTGAATCACACAATCTTCTATATAATATTGTAAGTTATTAAGCATGATTTTAAGATCATAATCAAAATATGTTAGTATACATTATTTAGAGGCAAGTTTTTCTTGGAAAAAACTCCACAAAATCACATTCATTGCTCATTGATTTTAGGGGATACTTATATAATGCTATGTATTAAATATTTTCTATTGAAATCAGCTATTATAAAAGAGTTTTTAAAAAGTTCATGACTTAAAAATGGATTCAATCTCTTCTTAGTTGAAACATGTATGATGAATAATGTAGTACACCTTTCATAAAAAGGAAAATATAATGATAGAAAAATAATTTTTATTACATTATTTTAGGGATTTCTATTAGTGCAATGAATTAGAAACTTAGTACATTATTTTTTCAGTACCTCGAATATATTTAGTCTTATATTGGAAAAATGGTGTGACTATCTCATTCATAGACTAGAGTTGCTTCAGAACACATTGGAGTTATATAGACATGGAAGGATTTCAAAATCTATTGTAAAGTTTTTATGCAAGATCATATTTTAGTGTATCATAAAAGAGCTTCTTTGTAATTTAATGATTTCTGTGTTCCCATTGAATATGATCACACCATACATTTGTTTGGTTATAACATTCACATTATTTTCTTGGTTCAATTAACTGAAATAACTGACTTTGCACTACTCTACTTCTCCATTCTTTGTTTAACTGTAAGCATGAAACATTTGTTCCTCAATGCAAAGGTTAATTTATACTTCCTCAATCAACTCCTTGACCCATGCAAGATCTGGCTGATTAGTAGAAACACAAAAACTACACTCTTGCTTTAGTTGGCCTTTTTGAAATTTGTCAAAGATCTTAGCCCTGAGCTCCTTTGCCATGTCTAACCCCATGAATCAACAATTAACTCCAATTTCTAATGACCTCTCTAAGCTGCATTGATCCTCACCAACATGGTTTTGTAGAGAGGACTTATCAACATAGTAATTGAATTCATTGTCATGACACAAATCAACATTCCTCAAAGCAATAATAACATCTCCAAAGTCACAAGAACAATAAAAATTAAGACCCTATAGAGACCCCAATGAAATAGAGATAGAACTTGGAGAGTGATAAGAAATGTAAGAAAAAATCATCCTTGGCACAATAATTTGTGTATATAAGAAGCCCAACGTTGTGATTATTTCTCCATGCAGGAAGCCACGAATTCAACATACATTTTGTGTGCAACATTAGTTTATTAAGGACTTGACATGAAAGCCATGAATGCTAATTTGAGTCCATGGGTGCAAGAATTTATTCCTCCTATAGTACAATACATGAGTCTCACTCTATGCCCATCTACTTTCCCAATCTCATATTTTTAAAAATATTTTTGAAGGCCTTCACAATTGTGATGACTTAATCCAATGGAATGCCATTGCACCAACAACACTACTATCACATACCTATCTCCATTGCGATGGATAAATCCAATGGATTTACGTCACACCAATGACACTCTATCACATGCCATCACACATGATACAACCCTATGAAATTGTAAGATGTCATAGTTGCGATAGTTTCCTATTGTAATTATAACATCGTGACGATGAACTGTTTCCCTTGGATTCTTCCGAATTGTGATGACTTTTGGAATCACAATTAGGAAGGACAAGTTTTCTATCGCAATGTCAACTCCAATAGTCCAACACCCCTCCGATGAGAGCCAATTATTGATACTGTCACTTGGGTGATGGGTGACCATCTCAATTGTGACAGCTTGCCATTGCAATTCAAGTCCAAATATAGTAGTAGTAGCTTGACAAAAGGTTTCCAAGCATTAGTGATATTTTCCTCATCCTCCAAGAGAGTGAGAAAAGAGTCATCTGTAAAGTGACCATTGACAAGCTAAGAAGAAGACTTAGGCAAGGAAATGCCACAAACTAATCTAGAAGAAATGAAATAGGCAAGTAAGTAACCAAACCCTTCAGTAGCAAGAAAATACAAAGCTAGAGACTAGAGGGAAACCCTACTAGATAGATCGAAAGAGCCCAAAGGCTTCAAATTGAGAACTGTTAATGGTAATACAAGCATTAGCATCTCCAAAAAGAATTTTGATAGACTGGAGAAAGTTAGGGCTGAAACCCAAAGCCTAGAGCATAACCAAAATGAAGGGCCATTCAATTCAATCATAAAATTTGGAAAAATCAATTTTCAAAACTAGAGTCTACTGATTGGACTTGTGAGCCCACTCCATGCCTCCCAAACAACAATGATGTTGTCAAGAATATACATGGACTTGATAAAACTATTTTTCTCTGGGCACACAATTAAGGGAAGAAGATGTCAAATCTTGAGAGATAAGAACTTAGTAATGATCTTGTATGACATATTAAGAAAGGTGATGGGTTGATAGTTACAAATATCCTTAGGGTCACCAGCTTTAGGTATGAATTTAATGTTTCCTTTTTTAATGATGGCTCCTAGAATCTTAGTGTGATATGCTTAAAGATATGCTTTGTGCAAGTCTTGACCAATAGACTCCCAGAGGTGCTTGTAAAATTCATAGGGGAACTCATTACACCTAGGGGACTTGTCATTTTCCATAGAAAAGACAACCTCCTTGAGGTCCTCGATGGTGAGAAGTTGTTCATAGAAAGACCATTGCTTGACCACTAGGTAGTTTGGAGTAACAATAATACACTTTTTGAGAGCTTCCTCCTGGGAAAATTTTTTTCCCTATGAAGCAAACACATTTTCATAATGATGCACAACTCTTGCAGGATGTCAAGGAGATTAGAAAGAATAGTATTGCCACGTTTAATATCTTTAATCCCAAAGTTGGTATGATGGGCTCTAAGAGCCTGGAAGAATTCTTTAGAAGCTTTATCACCAATCTCTAACCAATGGAGGTGAGATTTGATTTGGGCACCCTAAGTAGCATAGTTGTCAACAATTTATTTATCATGATGAAGCTTGGAAAGCTAGACTTGCAAATTAGAATCAAATGAGTTAAGGGTACGAGCTTCAAAAGCCTTTCTAAGAGCCTTGGTATTGGCTAAGTAAGACCTTTTTCTGAAAGTGGCCAATTGCCTCCCATAGATTAGAAGAAACCTAGTAGTTTTGGTAACAACATCATTCCACCATTGAATCCAACCTATTTAAGAATGGGTGCATGGCTCTAAATTCTAGACATGTAGGATGTGAGCAACAGTGGAAGAATGTGTCAACATTGACATCTTGAGGAAAAATTACATCCTGACATATCACTAGGCAATGATTTACCAAGAACTGGTAAAATAAATGAGATAGTGGTTTGATAATGTCACATCCAGAAGAGGAATGATAGGTAACTCTTGATCTTTAGAAAAGAAGAAAAAAAAATCATGTAGTAACCATGGCACAATCGAGATGTTTTAAAATATGGCTAGAACCAACTCAAAAATTAGACCAAGTGTGCCAGACCCCATTCTATTGGTGGTAGTTAGCATTGGGATAAAAAAGGCCCAATTTATTGCACATGTAGTACCACACTCCTCTTTCCCCAACTATCTAGTCAAAAGGTAAAATATCTTCCTTGTCAAAAGCTAGCTATACCATATTTAAATTATCACACATAACCCAAGTAGCTAGAGGCAAGTTGTTAGCCATAGTACTTTTTGGAGGCAAGTTGTTCAGCCATCTTGAACATAGTACATTTTGGAGAGGTATGTAGGAGCTTGCACATTCCATGATAAAAAAATTCATGAAAAATCTTTTTCATTTGCTTCACCCTTGAGGGAGGATTAGCTATTTTGCAAAAAGGTAGAAACATGGTTGAAACCAAAGGGAAACCCTCTGGGAGTGATGATCCACCACTTCTCTTCTAGTTTCTCAACACACCTAGGAGGACTACAAGAATGCTACAAATTCCATGTCTCAATGGAGGATGCATCAAACAAAGTGTGAACCACTACAAGAGTGGTAGCTCTCGCATTCCCCTTGTTTTCCTACAAAACAATAGGTTTTGAAACATGTGAAACAATAAGAATTGAATTTGGTGTAACCTCTGCTGACCCTACAATGGATGAGGTTTGCGCTCCATTCTACATAGGAGGAGTGGAAGTTGAAGCAACATTCAACTATTTTGGGGCCGAGGAAGCCTTTCCCTTGTGTCTAATAGTTATCCAGTCCTCTTTTTGTTTTCCTTCCACTAGCTTAACATGAGCCTCCTTGGGCAGGGGTTTAACACTAAGCACTACCAAAGGGAAATCCTTGATCTTGTTTTTCACTGATTGACACCTATAAAAAGGTGTTTGGTAGGTTCAAATAAATTACCTTCTAAGAGAAGGTGTGGGAACCAACTAGAATCTTCATAAAATCCTTGAT